>PVKN010008351.1:0-25273 GCA_004027915.1 Capromys pilorides
AAGGAACGTGATGTATAAACTGAGGAATTATTGAATTTTAGTTTTTGACACACTCAATTGGAATAACACTGTACACAGCTACAATGGTGGTAGCTACTTCAAGACAAATTCAAAAAAAGAAGCCAAAGTAAGATGCCAAGGAAGAGTTTTCACTCTTTCATTGATTATAAAGGTATATTAAAGAGGTATGAAGTAGGAGTGGTTAAAATTTTTGTTAAAAAAATGAGAGAGCAGCAGAAAGAAACCTTAGAATATAGTGTCATGCTTTGGGGGTTTTGCAAGGGGAACAATATAATACAGCACACATTTTATAATGTTAGTTTATGAGGAGTCACTCAAGAATCATATACAACAAGGGTAGGAAATCTATCCACACACTAAATACTAGACTCCAGCTGAGGGCCTGGATCCTAATACCCTAGGGTGAAAATCTAGAGCTCATAACAACACCTCCCACACGTACAACTGGAGAAATAGAGCCCACAACAGAGGCTCAGGAAGGCCGGTTTAATGTCCATCTTCAGCAACAGTGAGGTCCCAAGCTTTTCCAATGATGAGGAAAGCTGAGTTCCCTCAGGAAAACCAATATGAGAAGCTTCTCCATGAGGCTGAGAAGTGTGCCATCTTTCCCTCTGGAGCCAGGAAGTGATGCTCATGATGAGGATCCAAGCTTCTCCAAAGTTTATTGAGAAAGTGAGGATGACAAGGTCCCTCAGCAGAACAGCCTGAGAGAACTAGAAGCTTCTGGCAGCTCCAACAGCTTCTCTAACAGCATCTCTAACAGCGTTTCAGCAGCTTCTCCTGTTCTGCCTTTATGCTGCTGGCCACAACCCTCAGGTGGGCCTCCTGCACCAAGAAGCATGCTAGTTTAGTTTGGCTGGGTGTAAGAAGCTGACCACCACTTAGAAATCCACTATAACAAGCGAATGCTCTGTATTAAACTCCAGTACCATCATTTATGAAGAGGACATTATTGCCCCATTAGCTGAGGGTCCACTGCTGTGCAATGCATGTAGATTGTGACTCTTACCCAAAGTCCTTAGCCAGTTCCCTTAGAAATTGCACAGCAAGCCTTTGCAAGCCAAGGTCGACTGTGTACATTTTATACTCCTGAGGTAGAGGAAACTTAATGGACCCAGGAGAATGGAACCCAGGACCTTCACCTCATTGGCCCTGTGTTACCCACAGAATGAAACAGAGACTATTTGAGAAGGAAAACTAAAATAAAAAAGAAAGATACTTCAGGAAGAAATTACATAGCAGTTCTCAAATAATTCTGTGTGTTTACAAATTTCAAAGGTGACTTCAGATTTTTCAAAATATTTTATCTTGTCTGGTAAAGGGGACAACAGAAATCAGACAGAAGTAATACAAGAACCCTGTGCTCTCCTTCTCCTCAGCTTTCTCTGAGCTGAGAGAACACATGGCCGCTGAGCAGCAACTCACCATTTTTCCAGGATCAGTTCACTTTCACCTGCTCTAAACCCTGCTGAAAGCCAACTCCTCAGGGACCTGGGGAATTGGGCTGGCCTCTCTGCAGTCTGCCAGCGCTCAGAAGGAAATGTCCCTTGCTGAGAAAGGGGTGCTGTTGAGGGAGAATCCATCTACTGTCAAGGAAGTTCCAATTAAATATGGATGCCAATTAATTTAATTTATATTTCTGCATGAAAAATGTCATTCTATTATACAGGCACTGGAAGGAGGCCAGGAGCCCAGGTCAATAAATTACCTCTCTACTGACATCATCCAGAATCACAGACTAATCAGATACTTATTAAATGCCCACCTGTGTGGGAGAACGTACGTTGGAGAAGTCCAGCTGAAGCAAAGTCTCAGAGCAGGACCTGCCCATCCGCTGGAGTCCTCTGGCACCCACCCTCCTCCTCCCCCCTAGCTCTGCACATGTCTCAGGAGAGTAGCTCTATGAATGAATACTAACCAACATTCAATCGCCAATGCTTAGGAGTGGGCACATTTAATGACTAAGGGAATGAGTGATGTGGAACTGTAAATAATCTAATTACGCAGGGAAGAGGCCTATCTTGGTTAATAGGAAGCAGCTCAAATCAGGTGCTGGTAGGCAACACGATTTATGAAGCTCCAACTTTGTGTCTGGCTATGTGTTTTATTTTGAATTCTTCCAACAATCTTTAAAGATACACCTGATTTGTTCCAACTGTCCTCATCCAGAGAATGAGAAGCTGAGGTTCAGTCATCTGAAATGAACTTATTCAACATGCTATGGCCAGAAGAGGAATGCTCAAAGCTATCCTTGCCTACCTCAAAAGTGTAGTATTCGTCTGGCCAGTTATGTCTTTGTCCTAGCCCTACACTCTTGGATAAGTGTGAGCACTGTCTCTATGGGGGGTGAGCTAGTGCCGCCCTGGCTCTGACAATGTTGATGCCCTGGACAGCTCAGTGCAATCACCAGCAGTTGGCTGCAGCGGACCCCCACCCTGGAAACTCCCCTCTGCTGCAGTTCTATGTGGTTGCGAAACCATGTCACTCAGGTGCAGTGTGTTCCCAAGCAGTCCCAGAGCGTGGCACAGAAAGGAAGGCAGTGAGCTGGCGGTGGGCACCTCCCTCTGGCTTTAGTTGCCCTCCTGTGGTTGGGGACAAGGGCAGAGGAAAGCCAGAGAGACTCACAGTATGTTCCTGAATCCAGCAGCTTTGGCATCACCTCATCAACTGGGAACCCACTAGAAATGCAGAATCTCAAGGCCACCACAGATCTCAGGCATCAAAATCTATTTTAACAAGATTCCTAGGTGGTTCAGGACACACTGCTCTAAGATCTCTCTCTCTCTCTCTCTCTCTCTCTCTCTCTCTCTCTCTCTCTCTCTCTCTCCTCTTTGAGTCCAGGGCCTTCATTCTGAGCCACACCCCTTTTAAATTTTGAAACTAGTCTGAATTGTTCAGTCATGGCTCAAACTTGAGGTCTTCCTGCCTCGGCCTTCCAGAGTGCTGGAGTTACAGGTGTACACTACAGTACCACATCCACCTAACCCCTACTTTCTGCAAATGAAGAGACTGAGGTTGGTCAGTACATAGGACGGGAGGAGAGATCTAAGGTGGGACTAGAACTCCCAGGCCTTGGAGTAAACTTCCATACTTATGTGCCCCTCTTATGCACTGGTGTTAAATACATGCAAAGGAAACTTAAGCAAAAGTATCTTTTGGATAACAAAAATTAACACCAGGCCGCAATAAGAAATTTATAGTGAGTAACCCAAGAAAGAAAATTCCACTAAGTCACTGGCAAAGCAACTAAAGGAAAGTTAGTGATAACAAATTATTCCAGGAAAGTGTATGAGGGAGGGTTGAAACACTTTTTTATTTTGTTTTGGACCCAAAGGAGCTGAAGGGGACTTCCACAGTCGGAGTGAACCTCACCCTCCATTGAGGCATTCCTCTGGCCACTCCTTTCTCCACATCTTTTCTGTGTTATTTGGTTCCACAAAGTCCAGTTTTTCTTCACGTCTCTGTATCTCCTTTACTCAAATCATTCACTGTACTTTAAAGCATATAAAATAGAGAAAAATGAACAGAACAAGTCTTAAAAAATATGATTCAGTATCGGTTTTGTGTGGCAATAGCACAGATTCCCATTGATTTGATTTTTTTTATTTTTTTGAAGAAAACAAAACAGCAATTAAAAAGCATTAGAAATGATACAAAATTTCACTGAAGTAATAGGAATTCAACAGTGGTTGCTGAATTGCATGATGTTATCTTCAAATTAGTTGTTTAGTTTACCAGATATAAATATGCAAAGCTAGTTTTTTAAAGCAATAACAAAAAAGTTATATGAAATTAAAAAGAAAAAATAAGAATAAAGAGAAAAAATTTAAGCATTAACTGCTCCTTTCAAAAGATCAGCGGAAGTTGGCAGTACAATTATGCAAATTATCCCGCATATATACATAAATGTATCTCTTTCCTTTCTTTCATCCCAGTTTTTTCTTCCCATTGAACAAATTCTTTTCCTTTCACTGTATCTATTATGCCTTTTAGATTTTACTTGTTCTTTAAGGTTCTCACACTGGCAAGATTATATGGTATTTTGTACTTCGAGGTCTGATTTATTTCACTTACGAATACAGTCTCTAGTGGCATCCATTTATCTACAAAAAGCCTCAAATTTATCTTTTTTATAACTGAGTAATACTCCATTGTGTAAAAATACCACATCTTAATCCATTCCTCAGTTGATGGACGTCTGGGTTGTTTCCCAAATTTAGCTCTGACAAATTATGCTGCTATAAACAGGGGTGTACATATATCACTGTGGTATAACTTCAGTTCTTTTGGAAAAATACCTAGGAGGGAAATAGCTGACCTGAACGGGACCTCCAGTCCTAGCTTTTTGAGGAATCTCCATACTGATTTCCACAATGGTTGTACCAGCCTGTTTTCTCACCGACAGCGGAGAAGGGTTCCTTTTTCCTCACAACCACTCCAGCATTTGTTATTAGTTGATTCCTTGATGATAGCCATTCTTTCTGGCTTAAGATGGTATCTCAGGGTTGCTTTAATTTGCATCTTTTGAATGTTGAACATTTTTCATGTATTTATTTGCCATTTGTATTTCTTCATTTATGAAGTGTACATTGGTCTCAGATTCCCAGTTTTGAATTAGGTCTTTGGATTTTGGAGGCCTGGTTTAAAAATTCTTTATGTGTTCCAGATAGGAGTCGCGGTGACTTTTATAAAACACATGGGATGGGACTTCAGGTGTGGCTCAGTCGTAGGTCTCCTACTGAGTATAAGAGAAGCCCTAGAGCAATCCTAAGCACCAAAATTTGTTACTTTTATTCACATCTAAAAAGGAATTACATTTCCTTTATTTAAATTACCTTTGCTCAGTACATTGTCCAACATGTTGCCAGTTGTGAATTGGTTTCAGTAACCTCATCTTCTCATTCCATTATGCCCCTTTTTCCTTTTCATGCTTTCCTTCTTGTTTTTATTTCTTTTTCTCTCTCTCCCCTCTCACTAGTGCTTGTTAAGGCAAATCTCAGGCATCATATCATTTCACTCAGTTCCTACAGAATTCCTGGAGGCAGGACTACAGGACAGTTAAGCTGGACAACTGATCTCTTATAATTGCATTCCTCATTGAAATATGGATTTGTGTTCCTTAGCCAAGGAAAAACAACACTTCTAAAATTTCTAAAAAATGCCCTAGATATTATAGTTTTATATTCTATCCCATTTCTCTCCCTAGAGTCGTTGGGGGAGGAGTCTTTGAGGAATTTTAAACTTCCTTTACTATTAAAATAGTAACAGAAATTTTAGATGTTTATAAACCATAGGTGCGTATTCTCTTACTGTTGGCTTGATTTTTGAAGCAAAGTACTGTTGATATATAGTTGAGAAGATCTAGGACTAGAAACTAAATGTGTATTTCTCCCCATGTCAACCTTCCGAGCTGATTATTTGTGATGGTTTTAAATGCACTTTGGATCATGAACTAGTTATAAAAGCATGATATATGGTTGTTTCAGTGTTCACACATGTCAGATCTATGGTGTCAAATAACTGAGGTTTGGTTATTTTCATTAGTAAGTATCTTCCCACTAAATTTAGGTAAACTACCCTCTATATAAGTCAAGTTGTCTGGGGCTTTGAATGAAGAAATTAATTATAGCCAGTGTCCCAAGGAAAAGAATCCCACCGTGGCACGGAGAATGTAATTAATGGGAGGTAAGTGCCAACAAATCACTCCTTAAAATATTAATGCTATCAAAGAACAGCTGGATAATGAGAGAAAGCCTACCCTGGGGAGATTAGCTAAGGTTGCTTTTGCTGCTGTACAACTTTATGTAGTTGTGATGTAATGAAATTTCTGTAAATTTTAAGAAAAGTAATTTTAAGAGGTGTGGTTCTGGAAAAGTTATTAGCAGTGACTGTATCTTTGAGTTTTATCATCTTATTATGCTCATTATACTTTTGCTGTGTTTTTAAATGACTTTCCCATTAATTGGTCAGGATATATTAACAGTCCAAATGACCTTCCTTACAAATAAATAGACTTTTTTTTTTAAAAAAAGCAACCTTTAAGCCTGACAAAAGTTCTTTAATTTTTGTAAATAAAACTCCACTATCTACGAAGCTTCTGTAAAACCATTTCTCTTATGCTCGAATTAAGTTTAGAAAAACTACCCCATCATTTGTTTGCCTAAATTTAATTCGGTTTCACTTGATAGCTTACTTACTATTGTTTCCAAAATATCTACTTTCAAAGAGCAATGAAGTTAAATATTTACACAATTTCACAGAACAGGCGGAACGCTGGGCATTTATTTTTAGTCTTGTAACTAAGTGATAATCTAAGTATTAGAGTTTAGAAGTCAGAAATGGTTCTTTGCCTAGATTCTCCTTTAATTTTTAGATTGAAAATTCGTCGTTTCTTGGTTAAGCAAGAGCCTTTCCCTAGCAGCAGCTCGCTCCCTCCGCTGCGAGGCTGAGGGAGGAACCCCCACTTCTGACCGCTGTCTCGTCGGCCGGTGCCCGCATACTTCGCTCTTTGGTTTCGCTTCGCTCAATGACATCTAAATCAGTGACACGGCTATTTGATGTGTTTGACAAATATGTTGAGATCCGACGAACACGGTCACACACACGCCAAGAAAGGACGAGAGGAAGCTCGGAACGCTGTACAAATAAATGTTTGAGTCTATCCCAGGTCTCACAGAACACCGGTTTCACAAGGCACTTTACGCTGCTAGCGGAGCAGTGTCCCTGAAAATAGTACACAGGGGACACATTATTTAAACAAATGTGTTTCTTTGCCCGAATAGAGGTTCAGATCTGTTCAATTATCATTACTTTTGCTCTTTTATTTTCTTTGAAAGCGCGCACGCGGAGAAGTCGCGCTCTTGCAGATGGTGCGAGCAGCTTGGGCGGTGAAGGTGACCGCGACTTCCAGCTCGGCCAAGTCCGGCGAGGGGAGGGAAGCAGCGAGGAGCGTGCGCGCTTCTGTGAAAAAGTGCCAAGGGAGGCGCAGAGGTTGGCGACCCCCGTAGACGACCTCGTAGGCACCACTCATGTGATAGGTGATAGGACCAATCTGGGTCTGCGCAACAGACCGACGACAAACTTCAGTCGCCGCACTCCGTTGTAGAAATTAAAGCCAGGCAGAAGTGGCGCCTGCAGCTCGAGAGCCCAGGTGCGCGGACAGACGGGGAGCCGGACTCGCGGCTCCGCTCGGCCCCGCATTCGAGGCTGGGTCGGAGCCGGTGCGGGGTGCGGCAGGCTGACCCGCTCAGCTGGCGTCCAGACCCGGGGGGCGGGGGGGGGGAGGGGGGGGGACGGCGGGGGGCGGCCGGGGAGGCGCAGAGGACGCGGCGGCGATTAGCTCCGGCGGCGCGACCCGGGAGGGCGGACTCTTTCTCCGCTCTGTGGTCTCCTCCTCCCTCTTCCTTTTTAAAGGGGGCTTGCGGGCAGCGCTGTCGGCGACCCCGCGCTGTTTGTACTTGGCGGCACCCGAGCTGCAGGGGCGGGGGACCTGCACGTGGGGAGCCACTTCCCTTTCCTTTGGGCTCCGCCCGGGACCGGCGACAGCCCCTAGTCGGGACACTGCGAGCTCCTGGAGGTGGCAGCCACGGGCGCCATGGCCCCCGCAAGGCGTGGGGAGCGGAGAAGTGGCCCGGGACTGGGCGACCCACGCGCGCCGCGGGAGCCATGAGCGGGACTGAGCGCGGAGGCAGCGGTCCTAGCAGGCTCCTTCCGCGGGCTCCCGACGCTCGCCCCCGCGCACCATGCTGACCTCAGGCTCGCACAGCCCGCGGCGGGGCCCCTGCTGCCTTCCTGGCCCCTGCTAACCCACGTCGCAGCGGCCGCTGAGCCCCGGGAAGGCAGAACCGCGGTGCGCCGAGAGCCCCCGCCGCGAGTCCCTCTCCGAGCCCCAAGGGCGCATCCCTCTGGCCGCCCGGGGCGCACCGCGGCGATGGGGGCGCTGCTGGCGCTCTGGCTCCTCCTGGGCTGGCTGCGCTGGGACGCGGCGCTCGCCCAGCAGCCGGGCGAGTACTGCCACGGCTGGGTGGACGTGCAGGGCAACTACCATGAGGGCTTCCAGTGCCCAGAGGACTTCGACACGCTGGACGCCACCATCTGCTGCGGTTCCTGCGCGCTCCGCTACTGCTGCGCCGCTGCCGACGCCAGGCTGGAGCAGGGGGGCTGCACCAACGACCGCAGCGAGCTGGAGCACCCGGGCATCACCGCACGTAAGTGCCCTGCGAGCTAGCCTCTCCGGGTCTGTGCGCAGAGTGGAGCCAGCTGTGCAGGGGATCAACGCAGGATGGGTGCGGATCTGGGGCCCTATTCCCGTGCAGGCTGGTTCCTGCTGCACGCGGTCGCTGAGGCTGTGTCGGGCAAATTTTCAGGGAGAAGCGGACAGCGGGGCTTGCACCTGGTGGTTCTGGGTAAAAGAACTGGAGCTCCTGAGAGAAAGGCCATCTAAGCAGCACCTCCCTAGGCTTAGGGGTGGCCTGTGCCCCATTGGGCTCCTAGGCCACTTCGGGGAGGTCTGAAGGGGAAGGAACGTGAGCACTCTTGTCAAAAGGTCATTTGTAGCCTCGCAGGGTCACGGAACTTAGCTGTGTGCTCTTGTTTTGTGTCTGTCTGTCTGTCCCTCCCCCCCCCCCCCCCCCCCAGTCCCTGGTGGCATTTCTAAGCCGCTGTCTCTTTCTCCCGACTTCCTTTCGTTTCTCTGCATCAAATTACCCTCTCTGCCCCACCCCCTATTGTCAGGCCTTTCAGAAATACCCAGGTCTGTGAGGTGGTAAGAGATTTAGAAACTAGGGTCTTAGGGGCCTTCCCGGCCTCCCACCCCCCCCATTCTCGCGTCGGAAAACATGGGTCAAATTTCCGCTCCCTTCAGAGCCAAATAAATCATGACCCCAGCAGAGGAAATTTACACCTTGAAAAAAGTTTTCCACCTTAATCGGAACATCAGGGAAACCTTTTAGAGCTGGAGGCGCTGCTTTTATGGCCAGGAAACCAGAGAAGCAGGCGGAGCTGAGAACCAATGACTCCCCAGGACTCAGGCGCAGCAGTCAAGGGAGGTCCCTGGGAGAGGCTGGGGAGATCATTTAATCTTGGTTGGAGTCCCTTCCCCTCAAACTGATAACCCAGAGAAAGAGAAGTCTGCCCTCAGTTTAGCACTTCGTTAGACTTTCTTGGAATTTAACTTTGGGGTTCAAAATGATCGCTCTAGACTTGGGAAGTGAGAAAAGATTGCAGTGGAAAGTAGGGAACCCTAGGCTGTCCTGGACCTGGGTGGAAAAAGATTTCCCTTCTTTGCCCCAGCACTCCACTGGGTTTCTCTCAGCACAGAAGGCCCAGTCTGCAGCAGGGCTTCCTGGCTTCTTGGGGAGAGGGGCTGTGAGTCTCCCGACTCCCAAAGCGTGGGATCAGGCAAATCCTGGAGGGTGACTCTGTCACTCTCCAGCAGTGGAACCTTGGGCAAGTTACTTAGCTGCTCAGGGCTGCTTCTAAATGTTAAAATGGGCACACTGCTGTCCCAGGAGTTGGTTTGTGAATTATTGAGTGTAGGAGGTTTAGCTCAGTGCCTAGTAAGTTCACCTTTTGCAAGGGGTGGGATTCTGAAGGGCTGATGTAACTGAGCAACAGGCAGTTGTGAGAGTTACCTATCATTTGTGAAAGTGAAGCACACTGATAGATTTCTACATGTAGAGGAGACATATTACTCATTTCACAGGGTCTCCTAGGAGACTCCAATCAGCTAAAGGAAAAGTCAGCACATACAGGGCTGTAGCCACTACAGATTTTCTGTCTTCTAACCTCTAAACTGCAAGCTATATCCCAGCACGGTACTATCAGCTAGGGGAGAGGCATGGAAAGATGCCCAGGATGCCTTTGGGGTGGGAGATTTTATACAGTATCTGCCTTGTGGAGAAGGAAATGAATTTGCTCTGTCTGAGCGGTGCTATTATATAAAGTCTGGGGTGCCAACACCAGCATCTTCACTGTGGCCCATCTCAAGTTCAGCCCCACTTTCCCAGACCTTGGGTGAGAGTGGAGACAGAAGTGTGGTCCCTGGAGTAGACAGCCCATACTGTTTCTGCAAAGAGCCAGCCAGGGATGACAGTTTGCACTAAGGTAGGTGGAAGACATGGTAGAAGGGGCTCTATGGATTTATTTAAAGTGTCCTTTCTAGACCTCATAAAGTCCTTGGGATCTCATTTAACAAGCCCTGTTCTGTTTGCTTAGATGGGAGATCCTTGAGCAGGACATGGATTTTCAGTCTAAGAGACAGGTCCAAGCCCTAAGTGCCTTACCGTGATAAAAATACTAAAACTTGGATTTAAACCCAGAGTTATAGTAACTCAGGCTTTCCTTCCAGTGCACAACCAGGAGGTGGATTCTGTTTTTTCCTGACTTCCAGATGTGCAATCCAATGGCTAATTGCTACCAGAGCCTGTAGTATCAGTTTCCTTCCTCCCTGCGAGGAGTAGAGAGAACATTTCCTCTTCACACTTTGCATTGGGGAGGTTACCAGTAACAAGCTTTGAAAAGTTCAAGCTGACAACAGTGCTAATGTTGTGCTTTGCACTTCACCCCCTAAACTGCCCAAGCAGAACCCAAAGTTTGGGAGCCCTTTGCCTGAGCATCTGTGTGTGTTCTGTTCTTGCATTTTAGAGCCCGTCTACGTCCCCTTCCTGATCGTCGGCTCCATCTTCATTGCATTCATCATCTTGGGCTCCTTAGTGGCTGTTTATTGTTGTACCTGTCTGAGACCCAAGGAGCCCTCGCAGCAGCCCATCCGCTTCTCGCTGCGCAGCTACCAGACGGAGACCCTGCCCATGATCCTGACCTCCACAAGCCTCAGGGCACCTTCCCGGCAGTCCAGCACGGCTACCAGCTCCAGCTCCACAGGAGGTTCCATCCGCAGGTTCTCTTTTGCCAGGGCTGAGCCAGGCTGTCTGGCACCCTCGCCACCCCCACCTTACACCACGGGCCACCCCATCCACCTGACCCAGCCATCAGGTTTCCTTGTGTCACCCCAGTATTTTGCTTACCCTCTGCAGCAGGAGCCCCCACTACCTGGAAAGAGCTGTCCAGACTTCAGTTCCACCTGACAATCTGTGGCCACGAAGCCACTGTGTAGTCAGTGGCAGACAGATAGAGCACTGTTGCCGTTGCCACACTGAGAGCTCCTGCACAACCCACTCACTGTCGTGGAAGAAAGTGCTAGGAAGATACAGTGCCTTCTGGTTTTACGGTTCTTAGCTCCATCCATAGAAGCTTTGACTTTGCAAGCATGGAGACCATTCCATTTCAGCTTATCCTATTTTTATGGGAAAATGCACAACAGTTTGACTTTAAAGTTGCAGACTGGCTGAAAATTCAGCTACACTGCCTAGAAAAGGAATATGTGTTCCTTTTATATGTTTATTAAGATAAATACAAGTATATAAAGAAAATAGCTAATTGTAATTATCAAAGGTTTGCTTAAAATTAACTATTAAGTAAACTTGAGAACCACCTATTTATAACTTTGGGTGTAATCTAACCATGGATATTAGCATGGTGAGAACATTTACGTTTTAAATTAATAACTAAATTTTGTTTAAAATATAAGAGTTTTGTTATAATACAAGCTTTCAGTAACCACATGGGTTTAAAGCTGTAAGTGTGTACTTAAACATTCATTATAACACAGGTTTTATGTGAAATCACTTTCCCTACTCACCAGAGGGAATATTTATTACAGACCGTTTGTTCAGCAACAGTTAGTGTTTAAATGAAAGTTGGACAATTGAGTCTTAAAACATTTATGTGTAAAATGAAGCTATGTACAAATGTAAAGAATTGTAATTTAATGTATTTACCACATTGACAATACTAATTATTTAGTAGTCACACTGTGATTTTTGTTAATAACTCTGGAGTTTAAAGCTATTGGTGTAATCATCTAATATTACATGTCTCAAAGGCCACTGAATTCCATGTCTAATGATTACATGTTTGGGCATATAACCTGCTGTGTTAGAATAAATAAAATAATTTTCATGAATTCTATTTGAAATTTTAAATTAAAGTGCTTTTTTTTCCCTTTAGTGCTTTTCAGTAAGAGGCGATGGCTTTACTTATCATATGTTTTGAAAGTAAAAGAAACACTCTATGTGTCAGGGCTCATGAAAGCAGCGGAGGAGGTGAGTGGTGATGGGCTGTGGGCTACACGCAGTTCTCAGATCTGGCTTACACAGATCCAGCTTGCAGAGTTTCAGTGTTGGGGACATTTCACAGGAGAACCTGGATTTCTGCACCTAGTGACACACAAAAGTTGCAGTACTGTGAGTCCTATTGTGCAACCTGGTCAGGCCACCACAGGACATGTACCTTTGCTGGTCTCCTCCCAGGCCTCCCGCAGCTGGCCCATCTCCCTCAGCTCTGTCTCCTGACCCTGATGGTGTGCAGTGGGAGTCCAGTCCTTGTGAATTCACGTTTGCTATGTCACGCTCGGTAGTCTTTATCAGAACTAGTCCGAGTTAGAACTGTGACCTAGGAGAGCTGATTAGCCTTGCCTCTTTGCTTCCACCTGGGGACAATAGGTCACAGACCTTACGCCAAAGGCAGAAGGGCAATGAGTGTTAGTCTGCTTTCTGGTTTAAAAATGGTGTGACTTTTACACCTCTCAAGATTTTAAAAAATAAATATTTGTGAGCACGTTCTAGGGCACAGTCATGTCACTAGACTTTTTTTTTTTCTTCTCTTTTATTTGCTAGATACTGTTCCTTTTAGTTTTAAATGAACCTTTCTGGATGTCTTTTGTGAGCCAAGCACCTTGCTAAGGTCTTACATTGTGTTAACTGATTCTGTCCTCTGAGCAATCCCATTGGGAGGTAGTGTAATTCCTGTTATACAGATTCAGTAATGGAGGCACAGAGGAAAGCAGTAACTCCTCCAAGATCAGCCGCTGGTCAGTAGTGGCATCGGTGGGGAACAGCAGATTCAACATTAGGGAAGCAATAACTACAAGATTTTTATGTCTCTGGGTAAAAAACTCACTGGAGATTTTAAAAGTATAAGGCCCACCTTTTAAAGTGGGTAAACACTTTAAAACAACAGAGCTGTAGTTCTCAGCTCTGTTGGACTCAGTGAGCTTTCTCTAGAACAAACATTTTGTGACAACACTCTATCCTAAGTGAAATGTATATTGGTATAACTCATAATACCCATAGTTACAAAAAGTCAGTGCAATATCCTAATGGTAAATAGAAACGAGAAAAAGAAAGGTATTATAAAGAATAATGAACAGTGTGCACAGGCTTAACAAAGGGCTCCAACACTAACCTCGTGACTTCTCTGATTCCATACTAATGCAACTTAAATATAGTTGCATTGCTTCTGTTAATGTAAACTTTGCAAAAAAACAAGAAAAAAGCAAAGTTTGGTTTGCTTTTGCATGATGGTTGTGTATCTGGAGAATTCAAGGTAAACTAAAACAGTGCAAACCACACTTTCCTTATGTGTCCTACATGCTGTATGAGCTGTATCTTATAATCTATTCTGAAGTAGGGACTATTTCAGTGCCTGCTTTGTAAATAAAGAAATCTAGGCAGGGGCATTAGCCACTATGCCCAAGGATAAACCAACAGTTGAGTCAAGAATTAAATCTAGGTCTGCTTTGCAACTATGTATTCTTTAAGATATTAGGCCAAAAAGGCCCAGTTTTCTCAGAAAAATAACACAGCCTCTTTTTCAGAAAATGTACTGGAATTTAACTTTACTAAATTTATTTTCTCCTTTGTAAAGTGGAGACATCAATAGTACCTTATTTGCTTAAAGTTCTTTTGATAAGTTGAGATACTAAGTCATATCATTTCCATTGTAGGGAGGAAGGAGTGAGGAAGTTAATGTTAATCACAGAAAGTAGTTGTAATACTGTGATCAAAAGCAAAAGGCTAAATACTGTGGGATGGTAGATACCATGTTGACCAGGGGAAAGAAACAGAATACATTCCTACAGTTTGATATAGTCCTTGATAACCTTTGGCTCCTCTTTGGCCAGCTTTCTTTTATTGCCTGAGGTGGGACACTCTTCTATTATGTTGGTCTGTGTTAGTCAGCTTTCTTTCACTGTAATAAAAACCGAGGGATAGAACTGAACAAAGAGAAAAGATTTATTCAGCTTATAGTCTTGGAGGTTCTGGTTACCCTGTGGGTCTATGGTGAGACAGAACATCATGGCAAGAGCATGTGACACAGGGAAGCTGCTCACATCTTGAGACAGGGAGCAACAGGGAAGAGTGGAGTCTCACAGTCCCCTTGGGGGACACATCCTCAGTGGTCTAGGGGCCTCCCATGAGGCCCCACAGCCTATGTCCTACCACTTCCCACTTGTACAACTCTGAGGGCCAATCACTGAACACAAGGGCTTTGGGGGAGCATTTATGACTCAAAGTATACCTGGTCTCTACATTAACTTTTTCATACTTTAGAAAACATCCTTAACACAGTAAATTTGTTTCAAATTTTATTATTCATTCCAATGTCCTCCAAATGTGTCGCTTGTTTCTTTCTACTCTTCTCATCTGTTTTCCCTTTGTTGGTGTTAATATTAGCTACTTCTCATACTGAATTTTCCAGCCTTGAATCTGTAGGAAATTTTCTAATATTAGATAACCAAAAATTTTTCTGAAAAGTGGACACAGTCATAACTAATAATTTGGTTCATTAGTGGTTCAGCTTTGCATAATTTGAAAAGTTTATTTAGCATATGTTCAGGGAAAATAGGAATTTACTGACTTATTAAGCTACCAAGGGAACAAATTATTAACATATATTTGTATGCACAGCTATTTCAAAATTGTAATTAAACATGTTATTAATGAAATTATTCTGGCAGAGAATTCTTTTCAGTTGCTAGAATACTTTTCATGTAGGATAGTCTGTATTTTGAAAGTAATAAAAACTGAATGTTAAAGAAAGTGTTCCATATTTTCCAACAGGTTTTATTAGCCTACTTATAAAATTATCCAGGTTAGGAAAACTTTTATTCATTACAGCAAAGTTGGTTGTGTATTACTGAAATGGAGAGGCTGCAAGCACATGAAACAAATTTTAAGTGGAGATGATGTCCTGAATTTATGGGAGTATATTTCAAATTGTTGTCTCCTTAGGGTAGTACTAGGAGACATGTTATGCCAGTATAAACATAGTTTTAAGAGCAATGGCACAGAATGTGAAAATTATGTGACACAATTCACACGTAGTTTCTCCATCGATTGTTTTGCTCTGGTTGTACAGAGATGCAGACCCAAATGACCCTGGGGAGACAGAGGCAGAGGGCAGGGGACTCAGACAGTGAAACCTATGTGGCTTTAGTCTAATAAAATCGGAGACGCCTAGAACTGTTCCTCCAGTACTGGGGAACTAATCCGCTTCTGGCAGTTCACCCAGCTGAAGCTTCATTGGCTTGGCTTTCACTCAAAGGTGTTCTTTTGGATAAAGCTATACTCAGTTCTGGTATTTACCTGTACTTTGGGATCATATGCTCAATTTCATTTTTTTGATTACCTTCTTAAAATGTTATTGGTTAGATTTGGCCACTTTTTCATCAAAGAAAAATGTGAACTGTTTGAGAACATCTAGTGAATTCAGCCAACAAAAAGGGACAGAGACATGAATGGTTTACTTGCAAGATGATTTAGATATGCAGTATGGACAATCTTGGGAGGCTTTCCTGACTAAAGACTCAAAATACAGTACTTTTATAAAAAAGTGTCTTTCTAATCAAAATTACTCCCCTTAGCAAACTTGAGTTAATAACTTCCATTTCACTTTTCATTTAGCTGGATCAAAATGAAGGCATATTTTGTATATGAGTGTTACAAAGCTATCAAAAGGGTATCCCTTCTCAAATTACAGTTACTGTGGATTTGAAAGTCTTATAAAGCAGTATTTGCTAAAACTAGCAATAAAAACTTCAACAAATTCCTTTATGTAATGGTAAAGTTTATTTCATTTTTAATAACAATTAGTGGACAAAATGTTTAAAATTTGCAGTTTAAAACATGCACATCCACAAAAGGCCAATGACATATAACACTGCATAGAAAGGAATACACTCAACTTTAACAACTATTTATAAAACACAGTGCACTGAACATCAAGATAAATAAACCTGAGGAAACTACTGTAATCATAGAACCAATACTCTGCACTTACGCAGCTTCACGATTTCTACAGCAGTTTCTGCGGGAATGGTTTTTCATGGAGCTGAAAATACGACATTAACTTTAATGCAAACTACAGCTTTCCCTAGCTGCCTTCCAAGGCTTCCTTTTATTTTTAACCTAATGAAGCTGAAAATGTGAAAAACAAACACTGAAATAGTTAAATAACACACAGTATTTACTGCTTTTATGGCTTCTATTCTAGAACCATGAAACATAAAAATATATATTTTTAATATTCTGCTCACATCTTTGTAGGAGTAGACTACCTATGGAAAATTGCTGTTAATTCAAACTAGGTAAATATGAAATCTAGATGATTTTTTAACCTACTTAAGGGAGATTTATTTGCTGAGAAGTTGTGTGAGCTTTATTAAGAAATGTTCTTAGAGGCAAGCTAAACAAAAGATTCAATTAAATTTGTTCAAATTTGTTTGTAAAATAATCTACTTATTAAAAATAAGACGTGTGGAGGACCAGTTAATTTGTCCACTGAATATTAAATTCCAGGTAGGCCATGATAGAATCTTATAAGGAAGAAATAAACATCAAGATTTACAGCAATAGTCATGCATTGGCCTGGGTCACTTTAAATATTAATTCATGCAAACCATAAACCTATCAAAAACACAGCTGCTCTCATACAGAAAATAAATTAAGATGAAAAATGGAAAACATTTATTTCATTTCCTTCAAAATTTAATGTACATTCCATTTTAATAGCTGTTGAAGGTTAATTAAAATGTAGCAAAGTATTAGTAAGTTTCATGAGTGACTTCAGTCATTTTAAGGTGAGAAAAATCAGACAATGGTACTTTAAGAGACATTATAGAAACTTCCATCATTAAAAAGCATTTATTAGGCACTGAGCTGCATGGTGTCTCCATAAGTAATTGACAAAAAGAATTCCACAACTACTCATTGTGATGTAAATGGATGGGGATTTTCTTGATAAACTTTGCAGATAATCATTTATAAGGTTAAACATAGTCAATGAAATATGTTTCAAAGCCAGGAACCAACGAAGGACAACTGCACGAAAGCAAGCTCTAATGATTATGTGGCTTTGTAATACTTACAACACAAGTAATTTAAAAATTATATGACTATATAACCTATCACTTTCTGATTAGCTTTCACTTTTCTGAAAGAGCACTTTATACATACCATATGGTGCACATAATGTGGAAGAATTTAGCATGTGAGTCTCGTGGTTGATATTCAGAATACTGACTTAAAAAATTATAATGTAAAAATTTCTGATGAAGATAAATGAAGATTGACTTCTATACTTTACCCTTCCTCCCCACCCTGGAAAATTAAGAGGACTCTTAGAGTCCACTGAGTGATCACACCGCTCAGGTAAGTGGCTAACTTCATTTAGCAGGCCACACATGCGCCTCACTGGAGGCGAGCAATTCCAGTGAGATTCGGACACTTTTGACACTTCCAGCGCAGTGAGACAGAAGAGCATGATGTGGACAGGGAGGGAAGGAGCAGACTGCATTTTAAATTTCCTTCATTCCTGAGAAACATTGTTTTACTGCTAAAAAACTCTATAATATAGCATCTTTCTGGGTTTGAGACACTGATATATTCTTCTATGAATATATAAAAAGTTTAGAAAGTCCATGTTCAGTACCACTATTCAACATTAAAGGAGCAACTCCCAGTATTTCCGAGCTAAAGGAATGAAGGTTTAGTATTATAAGTAGTAGTTTCTGAATTGTAAACATTATACAGTGACTGTGTTAGCATTTGCCAGAGTCCCTATAAGGAACTTTGCTTTTTTTTTGGTACCAGGAATTGAACTCAGGACCTCAGACTTGCCAGTCTTTTTGCTGAGCTATATCCTTAGCCCCACAAGGAACTTTTTAATTGAAGCATATGTTCTTTGTTTTAGAAAATACATGATAAATGTTGCTCTGATTGGTCATTTGCATCCTGGTAAAATGACATATATTTTATTTCCCCCAACTCAGGAAGATGAAAAGTCAGAGTACTTTCTCTAATTTTAGTAAAACTGTAAAGTCACTGCAACTGTTATGCTGTATTTCAAGTTTTAGCCAAGTGGTCATGACCTGCTCCATCGGCCTCCCTTCACACAATAAGCAAAACTTGGCTTAATGTCTATAATACAAAAATTGGATCAGACAACAGGCATAAGTCCATCACATTTCAGAGCAGGTTGTCCAGTGATTAACTGTGAGCATTCTTTTCATGGTGAAAGCACTGTTGAAGCAGTACATGTTTCGAGATGAAACTAAAACTTCTTATTTTCATATTTAAGTCAGAAAATTCTATTCTATTTCATTCATAACACTTTAAAAATTTGGAGAAGGATGCAACTGATAGAAGCAAACGGAAGCAGATCTTGGGAGGGATGCACTTCATTCTTGCTGTTTTTTGTGGTGTGACCTCAACTGATACTGTGTGGTGGCCCAGGAAAATATACTCTGCAGGTCCATTCAGTACACAAAGTCTGCAAGTCCAGAATTTTGAAGATGATCTTAGACTCTACATCTGTGGTCTTGCTGGATGTTTTGATTCATGATTTTCTTAATCTGAACCTCAAATGGGAAGAGTCTGAGAAGTGAAATATATAAACTCCCTTTCTTTTTTAGATTAGAATTATTTGTATGTACTATATATGTTATTTGCAGAAAATGTGGATTTATACTTGTACCCAGCCACTTATACAAAGAAATTATATATATTTATATCTATCTCTCTATATATTTAACTTTAAATTTAGATTGAGAAAAAGGGGAGAAAAGAATGTGAAATGATTAAACTAGAGGCGATTTGGAAATGTCACCTTTCTAACTCTCACTTTTTGTTTTAAAGCTCTACCTATTTTGCTGGTAACTCCACTTAAAGGCAAACAGGCTCTTGAATAAAAGGCAAAAAAGTTTGCTTCAATCTTTGAAGTATATCTCAAAGCTAGAATTCCTTTTCATTTTTCTTTTTAAGTGAAAGCCTTATTTAAAAACAGTATAGAAAACTTGTGGTTTTTAAATAGCCCCTTCACTGTTTAATGTATGTTGGTAGCAAAATAGGCATTTTTAGCTGTCATGGAAATGCTGAAAATTATTAAGCTAAACATGTTTTAAAACATGCAAGTAAACCCTACTCACGATGAAAAACATTCTTTGACTATAAAGTAACAGGTTTGAGGAAAATAGGTATTTTAAAAATGGGGGAAAATATACTTATTTGTCCCAGTAAGTAGCACGTGACTAATTTGAGGAACTGCCTGACAAATGAAAGTGGATGTGAACTAATTTCCTGTTTTAAGCAAAGGGACAGCCACCATAACAATGAGTATGCTTCGCAAGTCAACAGGCATCTCTAGTGGGAGCCAACAGTGAGAACCAAAACAATGACAAAAGCGGAGCCTATGTACATCGCAAAAGCCCATGCACTTACCCGACTATTATTCCAAACATCTAGACAGAAACTTTGGAAATCCCACATAAATAAATGTGTAAGCATAACTTTCCTAAGAGGGGAAACTTTAAGACAAAAATGACATCATTTAGACGCAGCAGAAGCTAGATTTTTAGAAAAAGTTAAAGGATAATGAAACTATCAGAGATGACTAAGATGTAAGTGCAAATTTAAAAATCAGTATGATGACAGTCACATTAACACATGTGCCTTCTAACTTGAACAAATAAGACAAAGAAGCTCTTGTAAGGCTGAAGGTGCAACATCACAGATTTTAGTAGCAAATGCCTTGAAATATTCATTTTTGCAAATCACTCTCAACATTTGAAAAGTCAAGCATGCAGATAGGTCTTACAGCAGAACTAGAAGTAAACTTTCTCTTAAAATTTCTGGGCAAATGACTACTGAATGAGAAACACACTTACTGAACTTCTTTGGCAAACATTTATCAAGACAGGTTTTGACACAAACAATAATGCCTTGTTTAGAAATGCTCAGTAAGGTGAGTCAGTTCTTTAAGAACGCTGGCTTCAGCATATCCTGAAATCTAAGCCTGGATATCAAGAGTCCCTTTAACTTAACTCCAGTTGAGAGCTTTCCATGGGTGGTCGTCTTGTGGTACAGCTGATAGCTCAGTCCCCCATCACTGGTGTAAGCACATGGACCTCTCCTCAGCTTAAGAAATCACTCTGGCAAGACACAAGGCCATTTTCAATTTCTCTTTACAAAGCCTTAGCAAATACTTTAAGGAATCTGAGAGATGGTGTTACAGTATGGTTGCACAGTGCTTGAGTCTCTAATGTACATGAATCTGAAGGTCCACCCGGGAGATGAGCCCAGATCCACCTTTCCCCTCCATGGACCAGACTGCAATTGGTCAGCAGACTATGGCGATGACCCTAGATTGCGGAGCTCTCCTCAGAGACAGGAGGGCCTGCCTCAGTCTCTTCCATCACCACTCCTCTGGTCTCTGCTTCGTGGTATCATATGCTCTAATCACCTCAGACTGGGAAACAATTCCATTCTCATCTTGAGAGAAAGCATACCCATCTGTAAGGAAAACAGAGTCAGGACAACTGTTATTGTGAGTTCTGAGTATGCACTGTCTAACCTGGGGAGGCATGCACCCCTTCTCCCCTTGAAAGCACAAGGCACTAATTATCCACATTTGTAAAGACCGAGGGCAGCCACAACACGCAGAGTGGGACGACTAAGAGTCATCTGTGCAGAAAACAGGAACTACTTTGGTCCTCTGAGACTGGGCAGGACCCTCCAACTTACGTCAGTTCTACACCTCTGTTCCATCCCACTTAATTTTGCTTCCCTCCTTCTGCAGTGAGTGAAGGAGTCAAGTGGGTCCATAGGGTTTCAGATATGTCAGGTAGATGAATGGCAGAGCAGTGATGTATAGGTGAGCTTGACAGAATCACTGTACCACGGATACATATCAAACAGCATATTCCACCCCACAGGCACATGCAGAGAATTATTTATCAATGAGAAATCAAAGAGAGAAATGCAAAGAGCTGGTGATGGTGGGAAAGTGTTCCACTTCCCCTGAGTAACTTTCTCTTTGGCTCTCAACATCGACGAAAGAACTCAGGATGTCCCAACTCTGGTGGATGGGGTGTGGGGTATGGAATGGCCTCTAAGGGGACCGTATCTTTAGAAAAGGCTCCTTGAAGCACAGTGAGCAAAAGCATTAAATGTGAGTGTATATAAGTGAATATAAATTATATGTGGAAACAACATGAAATAAAAGATATATTACTAGCACAAATAAATTTACCACTGGGCTTTATATATTATAACCTCTTTTAGATCCTTGAAATGTTAAAAGGGCAAGATACCTCATAATTTCTTACAACTCTAAATATTCATAAATATTTTTGGAGGGGAAAATATATGTTTCCTTGTGCTGTATGAAAGCTGAAAAGGCTCTTGCAAAGTTAGTCAAGTAGAAAAGATAACACAGAGGCAACTTGTAAGAGTCATGATTTATCTTGCCAGTTCCTTTTAAGATTTAGAAGACTGAAGAATGTGGAAATAGCCTTGTTTTTCTTTATGTGAAGCAGCTATATTTTAGGGTGCTGTATCTGTTACGAGTGGGTGGTGGCCAAAGGATTCTCTCAGCATAATGGCTTGCAGAAATATAAACACGCTTTATGTGCCCATTTAAGGTAGTTAAATATTCCTCAAGTCAACACCCTGCTCTGAAAAGTGTCCATGACACCATGTCTCCATAACGGCAGGATGCAGTTTATTTAAGTAAGAACTCAAATACTCACGGAGCAGGTTCTGCTGCAAAGACTCGGAGCGGTACAGGTTCACATGGTTCTTCTTGAAGACGTTCTTGAGCAGCTGCGCCCTCTCTGTGAGGCTGTGGAGCAGGTGCAAATGTGTAGGTGAATTAGCAACTCAGCAGATCCGCGGAGGCGGCGGGGCGCAGGGCTGAAGGGCCGGCAAGACTTAGACAAAAGAGCCCCTGGAGCCCTGCGGCTGGCCGCGTGAGGTTTTTTTTACTCATTTGCTTAGATAGCAAATGAGATTTCAAATCTTATATGGACACTTTGGAGGCTGTGTGCCTCACAGCCATGGCAGAGCTTTTGCCCCAATAATAACTGAGTGAAAAGATTTCCTGAGTTCTCCTCCAATTCCTGTTATATTTGAATCAAACAGAAGCACAGAACCTGTACAACACAATTAATAACAAACACACAAAATCACCCAGTGTTTTAGCTTTTAACACCTTCTTGTCTATATCCTTAGTGTAGCACTGTTAGAAAAAAGGATTCTTTAATTATTATCATTCTCATACTTTGCACATATTTTCATGCAAAGTAATATTTTTAGGTACGTTAAAGGATTCATAAAACTATACAAATAACAAATTTTATAGACTTTTTAGTTAAAAATGTATTACCACTCTAATATCTTAAAATATATCAATTTCATTTTAAATAATTTCAGCATATAATTTTACTAGCTAAAATATTCAGAGAAAGATTTTTCCATAAATATTTAGATCATCACACCAGATACAAACCCACATACTTCATTATGCATTTTTAAAAAGAAATCATACATTTTCTCCTCAGTGCACTTAGATCTGTCCTTTACATAGTAGGAGCTTAGAGGCTGAACGTATGAATTTGAATAATTCTGAAATGCACTTAACAAACACCACTAATCTTCCCCATCAAGCTATTTATTCATTAGTTGATTTATTAAACCTTGCTATATTAAAAAATTTAATATGCACAAGGCGCAAATAAGCAACCCACACGCATTGCAGTAAATGTTTACAGTTTTGTTTTAATAACTGGAACTGACTCAGTTGAAAAATTTCCATCTTTTCTCTCACTTTATAAAAGCTTAATTTGTTGGAAGTTATGTTAGCTTTGCATTTTGCCAATTTTCAGAGACCTTGAAATGGAGCAGCATTTATCACACACAAGAAAGGATCCCCTGCAAATGAACTCATCATGGAAATGAACGAGATGCACACACAGGCGAAGACTGAGGGAAAATATTTAGAAATGTTGTCATTTGCAGTAATCTTCCACACATTTTTAAAAGTTTAGGAATCTTAACTAGCACTTACTAGGCATATTTTATTGTCACTAGGAATTATCTGTATTAAAATAAGAAACTCTGCTGGTTCTACAATTAGTTGTAAACTTTTTCTTTTTTTTTTTTCTCTGCCAGGGACATAAACAGAAAGAACGAGAAGGGGCCATTTTGCTAAGTCATTTTTCTTACTCTTTAAATGATCTAACGTTACAGACCCTGGGACCCAGAGGGACACTAAAATATCTAACTGCGTGGAGGAAGTCAGCAGCTTCAGCAGCAGGTGGTCTGATTTTGCTAGCAGAGCACGGGGGTGGGGCAGGGCAGGGCCTGGGTGTTCACAGCTGCAGTCACTAGTGAGGGCTGGGTGGTGGCAGTGCGTCACTTAGAAGGCACTTCCCAGGTTTCCTAAGCGCACCATACTTCAGTACTGCATCACTAAAGTGGTAAGGAGGCAGATGGGAGAGATTTTTTTAAATACTGTGGTGATTGAAATAGATACTGTATTTTTTTTTTAAATAGTAAGAAGTCTCTTAGGCTAGTAACACATTTCTCAGGAGACCGCATGGGCTTTGGAACCTTCTTTTGGTTTCACTCTAGATCTGCTACTTACTACCTGGCCTTTCTTGGTCATCTCTTCTACAAAAGGAGGACAGCATGCAACTTTCAGGCACACTGTGAGGGTTCGGGGACTTGTCACCACAGTGACTGACACTTCGGAAGCACTAACAAGTGCTGGTCCCTCCTGCCCTCTCTCCAGATCCCGAGGAACGGATTATAAAAGGCAGAGATCATCACGAGTGTAACTTGGTCAGGGTCGTCTGTGATGACTGGGTTTCTATTCAACCTTGCTCACGAGTGATGCTTAAGGCTGCACATGGGTTTCCATCTCTAGCACCCCACTCCACCTCTTTCCTCAGAAAATGGGTAGGCTTTTGCCTTCAGCATTTGTTCATACGGTGGAGGGAGAGAGTCCCTCTGCAGCATACAAATGCCATTCGCAGGAGTTTGCTTCGCAGCAACTAAGCAGTGACAGCGCTGCATCCCACCTGTGGGGAATGTCTGCGCTCTCATTTGAGAATGCAGGCAGCTCTGTGTCTCATGTTTATTTGTACTGATATTATTAGCAAGTCATATTATAAAATGTTCTAATAACTATTAGCATAATAGAGATATTAAAAGTTCAGTTTTTGCTCAGTTTAGCTGTGAGAGGACCAAGAAAAAGAAGAGACCTCCTAGTTAAAAGCATATCTATTACAATTTTGCTAGCATTTTCCCCAATCTTGGATGGTCTTTCATTTACATACCAAGTTATGCAAATTCTGAGTTTGTTTAATGCAATCACATAGCAACTACCACTTAAAAATTGCTACCTTATTTCCAAACCCACAAAAATGTTGCAATTTGGGATTTGATGGAGGTGAGTGAAAAGATATGATGTTTAAATATACTATTTCTTTTGGAAACACTACGAACTGTAAGTGCTGGTAAAAACCCCATGCACAGTTTGGGAACGTGTTGGAATGTTTTGTCTTAGGGTAATTTCCATGATCTTCAAAAGGTGGTAAACTTGCATTTACCCATATAGTGGGCTGGCCAACTACTTTGGTTGGCTTACAAACATGAATTTGCAGAAACTAAACATTCATTTGTGCAGTGCTGAACGGGTACCAAGTGAAAGCTGTCTTGCACAAGAGACTGTGGTGGTGAGCAGACAAGCAATGACTCTTACAGGCCCAGTCTCTGAACCAGAGCAGAACCAGAGCGCTTCATCCCTCTGTTCCTCTTTGTTACAAATGTCAGGAAGAGCCCTTGTTGCAGATATGAGACTGGACTGAGGATAACACTTGATACATCCTTCTATCTTCAATCCACATTAGGACGTTTATGCTATGCTGACATAAAATCCCGAGTAAAAATGGAAAAAGTACAACTTACTCATTTTGGCACAATTCTTAAGTTATTTTCATTAAGACAAACGCTAGGGTCAGCCAAATAACTCAGAGGATTAAAGCGCCTGCAAGCAGACACAGGGGTGGGGGGTG
>PVKN010008352.1:0-25264 GCA_004027915.1 Capromys pilorides
GTATTAAATGAGAGTAAGAGACTAGAAAAAAATGCCAAAGGATGGACAGGCTAAAATTTGGTACATGCTTATATTTCTAAATATCTGTGCAAAAATGTGTAACTATTTTTATCACATTCCATAGAGATTTATTAGAATATCAATGATGGATTGAAAATACCAATTCCAAGTTAAGTCTAAGATATTTGATATTCAGAAAGACAATGATACTAAGCTCAAGCATCTATGTTTTAGAGTAATAGTATCACTAAGCTTTTCTTCTGGAGGGCTAAGAATATAAGTTTACACACCAAAAATTAGAGAAAAAGAAGGGCGACAAGGATAGCCAATAGTTTGGCCCTAACCCTTCAAGGTCAGTGAGGACTCAGGACAGAACAGAACCTGTGCTGTAACATCCTATAACTCAGTAGTTTCCCAAATTTTATGTTCAAAGAGATTAAAGGACCACAGAGGAAAGGGATTGAAGATATATAGTGTGCCTAAGGAGAGTCACCTAGAGAGATAACATTTTCTTGGGCTTTCACAGAGAGCAAACTGGTCAAGCAATGGCCATGACTCATCCAGGTGGCTGACACTGACAACAGTTCTACAAATCACTGTACATGGTTCCAGAGTAAATCCTGAGGGGATTTGACTGACCTTGGGAGATATGAAAACTACATGGTTTGTTATACAGGCCTTGTTTTAACTTGCCCTTAACCACCCAGCAGAAAAGTTTAAATATGATGCATAAAATGTGAAGGTAGTTTAGTATGCTGAGCTGTAAAAGGCTCAAATCAACAGCTTCCAACATTGCCAGTTTCACCAATAACCCACTGCAATTATGGAATATTTGACTATGCATGCAACTACCTTCTCTTAGATCAAAGAGAAGAAATCTATTGTATTAATAACCATTAGAAAATTTATCAAGTCTACACCCTGTGCTCTGTATAACTATAATGAGGACAACAATATGCATTGTATCAATTTTTGGAAATGTACTACTAACGTGTTTTGAAACTGTCACATTGTAATTTCTTATTAAAAGTATAAAAAATTAATCACAGAGTTGTGGGCAGTGGCATCTGCCTGCAATGCCAGTTTGGGGGAGGTTGAGACAGGAGTACTATGAATTTGAGGCCAGACAGGGAAATTTAGAAAAACTATCTAAAAAAGGGGTGAGGTGGGGTTGTAGTTGAGTGCAAAGGTCCTGAGTTCAGTGCTACTTAGTCATCTTATCATTACTTTGATAGGATGTGTTTTCTCACCACAAAAAGAGTGGTATATCAGGTATATGTTACTTAGCTTTATTCAGCCACCCCATAATGTCTACATATTTCAAAATATCAGGTTGTATACAATAAATTCGTAAAATTCTATGTCAAATAAAAAATGTTAGAATAAAGCTAGTGGAATTACAAATTAAAGGAAAGTAGAACAGTAGTAATTTAAGAAGAGAGAAAAGAATAATGAGAAGAAGCATAAAGAAAAAAAATTTTATGTATTTAGTACAGGATCTACAAGGTCTCACTACACAGATCAGACTTTTAGTCATCCTCTATTTTTAGCCTCTCACGTACTGTGATCACAGGCATGCATCACCACACCCAGTCTCAATCCCCAGAAAGAAATTTTTGAAAGTGATTGATATTCTGATTTCTTAAGTAGTGGTCATATTTTCATGGATATATAAATAGGCTAAAAAGTACACAGTTTAAATTTGTGAGTCATCATGTGGAAATCTAGGTGAACACCATGGAGAATAGCAGCCCCTCTCCACCATGACAACTCAGGGAAAATACACCAGACAGTCCAAAGAATAACCTCCTCCCTCTCTACTGCCACAACTGAGGTGACCTACTTAGGATGACTCAGCCACCAAAGGGAACACAGTGAGGTCTTCATCAGGGCACACAGGATGGACATGCCAGACGAGGGGCATGGAAAGTTTGAAGCAATAATCAAAATTCAATCCAACAGGGACTGAGGCCTCTATGGGACCTGCAAGCAACAGGAAAAGTAGCTAGGACTCAGGAATCAGCTCTTTCCTTTCTATTTATTTTATATTTTTTAAATTTTTTAAAACAACTGTTTTTCTCTGTCAGTTTCTTCCCTTGTACTGTTATTCTTCTTCCTTTTTTCTCTGTGTTTTCTAAATGGCTGGGGAGAACTCCAGCCACAGAAAACTAATCCCATCCCTTGCCTCGAACCAGAGATCAACTTCAGGTAACTCCTCTAATGCTCTTTCATTCTTTCTTTTCAACACCTTTCTCTAGCTTGCCAAATATGGTGTGACCATCCTTTGTCCTACAGCCTTTCTTCTATTTCCTTTGCAATTTCTTTTGTTTTATACACTATACTCTATGAATTTCCCTACCTCAGGGTAAAACCACTCTACCAAGGCAGAGTACTTGCACACAAACTCCTAATTTACAGTTGGTTCATTTAGATACTATAGACTATCAGTATGGACTAACCTAAAAAATGAGTAGTTGACACAGTTTGTCCATTTTTAAATAATGCTTGATGCTATTGCTACTGCTAATTTTACTACTTTAGCTAGGATGTCATCTCTGTTATAATTAGTGCTTCTCTTCAGGGCAAAGAAAACAATTGCCAATCATGATCGATGGAACTTGAAAAATTATCTTTCAAAATTAATGAGAAATAAGATACTTCCATGACAAAGAACAATAAAAGAAGTTCATGACCACAAAGAAGCACTACAAAAAGTACTGAAAGATATTCTACACAAAAACAAAATGACCACAATTCCAAGAGCAATAGCAGAAAGAAACCACCAAGCAAGTGAAACAATTAAATCAAGGGGAAAAGTACAAAAGAAACGGCAAAAACATAACATGAAAAAAAAAAAAAAAAACAAGCCAATATATATCAGCTATAACCATCAATGTCAATGGTCCCAACTCATCAATCCAAAGAAACAAACAGAATGGATCAAGAAACAAGATTCCACCATATGCAGTATAAAAGAAACACATTTAACTCGAAAAGAAATTCATAAACTAAAATTCAACAGATGGAAAACAATACTTCATGCAATAGGAAGCCAGAAAAGATCAGAGGTAGCTGTTCTATTTGTAGACAATATGAACTTCAAGCCAAGAATGATGAAAAGAGATAAAGAAGGTCACTGCATACTTGTTAGGGGAAAACTTCAAGAAAAAGAGATATCATAAATATATATGTACCAAATGTAGAAGCACTCAATTATATAAGATAAATATCAATAGACATGAAAAATCAAATAAGCCATAATACAATTCAAACAGAATTCTAATAAAATACTAGCAAACAGAATGCAGCAAATCTTCAAAAAGATTACAAGGGCCAGCAAGATAGCTCATCAGACTAAGCACCTGATTAGGCAAGCTCAGGGACCCAGGATCGACACCAGCATCATATACCACATCAGCACCACCCACCTCACCCCCTGGCATGCTGAACTGGCGATGCCAGTCCCCACAAGACTGGGCATGGTGGCAGAGGCTTTTAATCCCAGTGCTTGGGAGGCTGAAAACAAGAGGATCACTGTGAGTCCAAGCTATGTAGTGAGACCTTGCACCAAACACATTTTAAAAAATTAGACATCATGACCAAGTGAGATTCATCTGAGGAATACAGGGATAGTTCAAGACACGTGTTATGATTTGTTTGTAGTTGTCCCTTGAAAGCCTCATGCAGTCAATAGGTTGGCTTCTAGAGTTTGTGATTAATTCATCATCTAATGCAGAAATTAAATGTGTGAGGGCTACCCCTTCCCAGGGGTGGTAATGTGCATTACAATGTACGAGGGGATAGAGTTTTGCTAGAAGCTACAGCTGTTGCCCCTCCCTCTTTGATTCTTGCATTTTCTACTGCCATGAACTGCTGTCCTCTGCCATGTGCCACTCTATCTTGGATCTAGCTGAGTATGGACTGAACCCTCCACTAATTGTCATCTAAATAAACCTTTCCTTCCTTAATGTTGGTTGTTGGGTATTTTGTCCCAGCAATAAAAGAAAATTAACTGGGATGGAATATGGTACTAAAGATGTAGGTTCATTGCTATGACTATGTACCTGACCATGTGGATTATAAACCTTTGGGAATGGCTTATGGGAAGAGATAGGAAAGATTTGGAGATGTCACCTACAAGAGAAGCACTGGAATAGCTTCAGCTGTTTGTGTATGAAAGCTTCTGGTCAGAGCTCAGAAGATCAGAAGGCTGATAGAATTCCTGCCTATAAATACCAGACTGGGGAGGTTTCTACTGAAAAGAAGTACTGCATTAGTTGTTGGATTCCAGACAATGTGTATTATGGCTTGGTGGGAAGTTGGTATGTATTTTGTTCATACCCAAAGACCTTACCTGACACTGAGATTAAGTGCAGTTAACTGATTAATCTGGCAAAAGAAATTCAAGGCAGTCAAATGTTGAGACAATAGCATGGGTATTGTTGGTAGCTTTTAGTCAGATTTATGTTGAGAATCAAGAGAAAAGAGCCCAGCAGGATGATTTAAAATGTTGTGAGTTTGGCCAAAAAGGAAATTTCAATAAATCTGTGGACTGCAAAGATAGAGCTGAGAGGATCTCCACTATTGTGGGGCAGCATAGGAAGGATGGCCTAAGGGAATCATGAGAGGTGGCAGGTCTCTGCCCTTTACAGCCTCAAAACTGAAAGTGTGAAGGACTTTGGCTTGGGGAGAAACCTTCAGACAACCATGTTACAGAATGGAGACAACAGCCACAAGAGGTTACAGAATGGTAATGGCATAGAGAACTTGCTCATCAGAGTCAGGTTGAGTGTTCAGTGATCCAGGCACTCAACTCCTACAGCCAAGAGAGAAGAAAGCCTGGTTACTTCTCCAGCTGGCAGCAAACTGTGAAATCATTCACATGGCATTGACTTTAGGCACATGGAAAATACAAGAGTTTGAGGTTAAAAGGGCTTTGAACTAGATTTCATAAGAAGTCCGGGGAATCTAGGCAGTGTACCCCTGGAAGGGCAGTGTGTAAAGCTGTGTGTGAGAAGCCCAATGTGCAGTGGAAACACCAGCAGTTTGGAAAAGTCAGGAATGAAGATCATCTAATAAAATCTGCAAGAAATAAGAAAGGCCAGCCTAAGAGAGAAGTTATAGGAGCTATAACCAGCTATAAGCAGCAATGCCATAGAAGTGGATGCACATGAAGCTCCCATTTTACCACAGATTGCTCTGGATGTTCCATATGGAACTATAGTGAAAAGATCTAGACATTGTCAAAAGAGAGATCAAAGAGAATATCAGAAAATACAAAGATATTCCTTGCTTATGGGTGAGAAGAACCAACATTGTGAAAATAGTCACACTCCCAAAACTGTTATACAGATTTCATACAATCCCAATCAAAATATCATTTGCATACCTCACAGATCTAGCGGAAACATTCCTAAAATTCACTTGGAACCAGAAAAGACCTAAAATAGCAAATGTAATCCTGGGCAACAAAGGCAAGGCAAGAGATATCACAATACTTGACATGAAATTATATTACAAAACTGAGGGGACCAGGGAGATAGCTCAGTAGAATCACTGCCTGCCTGGTAAGCACAAGGTCCTGATTTCAATCCCTGGTCTCACACACACACACACACAAAACGTATATTACAAAGCTACTATGATAAAAATGATTATGGTACTAGTGAAAAACAGACCTGAGGATCAATGGAACAGATTATAAAGTGTAGGTACAACTACAAATACACTTACCTGTTTTGACACTTACAATAAAAATACACATATACTTACAATACAAATATATGTTTTGACAAAGGGCCCAAACATGTTCAATGGAAGAGTCTCTTTAACAAATGTTTCTGAAAAAACTGGCTTTCGCATGGTGAAGACTAAAATTAGACCCCTGTCTATAACCATGCACTAAACTAAATACAAAATGGATCAATATACTCACCAGAAACACCAAACATACTGGGAGAGAAAGTAGGTGGAAATCTAGAAGACATAGTGGTAGGCAGAGAGTTCACAAACCAAAACCAAACTGTACAGGAAGAACTTCAAAGAATCAACAACTGGGATCTCATCTTATTAAAAAGTTTCTACACATCAAAAGAAATCATCAACAAGGTGAAAAGGAAACCCAGAGAGTATGAAAAAATTTTACCTATCAGTCCCTTAAAGAACATATAAGAGTTGAAAAAAATAAGGCCCCCTAAATTCAAAGACCTAATTCAGTAAAAGTCATTGGATATGAATACACACTTCTCAGATGAGGAAAGACAAATGGTAAATAAATATATGATAAAATATCAACATCATTCATCTTCTAAGAAATGCACATTAAAACCCTGAGATTCCATCATGCCAGAAAAAGAAAATCAAACATCAAGAAATTAACCAATAAGAAGTGCTGGAGGTGCTGTGTGAAAAAAAGAACCTTCTCCACTGTTGGTGGAAGTGTAGACTGGTACAAGTATTGTGGAGCTGAGTATGAAGATTTCTCAAAAAACTAGGACTAAAAGTCTCATTTTACCCAGCTATTCCCCTTCTGGATATTTTCCTAGAAGAATTAAAAACATTGTATCAAAGAAATACATGTGCATCCATGTTTATATCAGCATAATTTGTAGTAGCTCAGTTTTGCAAACAACCCCAGTACCCATCTATAAGGAAAAATAAAAGAGATGTGATATTTTTATAAGGGAGTACTACTTACCCAATGAAGAATAAACTTGGGAATTTTATAGGCTAATGGATACAACTAGGAACCATACTGTATTAGTTACTCTTCTCTTATTGCTGGGACAAACACCCAACACTCAAAATAAAGGCAGGAAAGGTTTATCTAGCTCACAGTTACTGGAGGTTTCATAGTTTAAAACAGCCTGAATTACATAGCCAGACCTTGGAGCCTTATTTGCTCAGAAGAGAGGGTCAGTGCCTCCGTCTTCTCCAAACATCTCCTCTCTGCCCAAGGTGGCTTCAATCACAGACACTGCCATCCCACACTACAGGATCTGGAGGAGAGGCTGGGGAGCCCCCATGTCCAGGATGACCTTCTGCAAACCTCCAAGGGAGGCCACTGGCTTGAGGGGGGCTCTGCAGTTCAACTGTTCAAGCTTTTCTGGCCCCACCCCTCCAGCCCTACCCTGGTACTCTGGCCCCACTCTTCAAGCCACTTGCTGCCCTTGAGCTATGTCTGCACCATGACTTACATGAGCTTTTGGGAAGACAACTAGACACAAACCATAACATTCCACCCCTGGATCCCCAAAGTCTCAAGCACACCCCTTTGTCCAAGAGGCATTTTAGTCCATCTCTACAAGTTGCCAAAATCCCAACAGTTTCAGCATTGCTGAAAAGTCCAAGTCTCCTCCAAGATCCAAGGCAAACTCTCAACTATGAGCACCTATACAAATGAAAAGTTAAATACATTCAACGTTCAAAGGCACAAGACAAACATTGCCACCCCAAAAGGTATACACAGGAGGATACAAACCACTGGGGCCAAATCAAGTCCAAAATCCAACAGGACAAACATTAAGTCTTATAGTTCTATGTGGAATACCCAAAGCAATCTATGGCAAGCTGTAAGCTCCATGTGGCTCTGCCCCTATGGTACTTCTGGTGGTTGTAGCTCATGGGGGGTTGTAAATAGGTGGTTCACTATGAGTCCAATCTAGTAGTGAGACCCTGAACACCCTGTAGACCCTTCCCTAAAATATGAAAATAAATAAATAAATAAATAAAGTATTCACAGTGAATAAACATGGACTCTGGAATATCTGGCTGTAGGCAGGTATAGGATACTGCATCTGTTATTTAACTTGCTTAGTACTAGTACCTGTGTGTTTCCTGCTTGTTTATTCCACCCTACAACCATGCTATATGCCAATGACATATTAGTATTCTTAAATAATCACATGATCACATGTTGAGCCTGAGTTGGCTGCAGAACCAACAAGAACTCCTGAAGTGGAGCCTAAACTCTGAGGCATTTGAAAACCTATTAAAACATATGGTGGCATTAGATGGTCAGAGGGCAAAGGAGGAAATCAGAGCAAGTGAAATCCCTGCTGGGATGCTCTGCAGTTCTCAGAGGAAGGTTCCCAGTGGCTCTTCTGGATTTGAACGGCAGGCAGAGAAAGACACTTTAAATGTGACAGGGACAAGTAAATTCTATTGTCACAACTGAAACCTACTAGTAGAATGTTGCTACTAAGCAATAATCACACATAAATACTGTAAAGTAAAATACAGCCAGGTTATGAATTTGCGTTACTCTGTCTAGGAGTTTTGATAGATTCTGTATGATTTTAATTTATCTTGAAGTCAATGGGGAGGATTCAAAAGACTTTATGTAGAAGATCAGAAACTGAAGCTATGAACTTGGGAGTCAAACAGTCCCGCTTTGAACTCGAGTTCTGCCATTTCAAGCTGTGGAATTTGCGGAACTCTTAGCATGTTTCTCAGCCTTGGGGTTTCATCAATAAAACTGTTGTACTAATGTCAACTTATCAAGATTGGTGTATCAGTCAGAAAGCAGTTAAGCTTCTAACACAGCATCTGGAGCCAACTCAGGTTCAATATATGGTCATATCATGATTATTTAGGAAGAATAATATGTCATCGGCATATAGCCTGGTTGTGGGGTGGAATAAGCAAGCAGGAAATACACGAGTACTAAGCAAATTCAGTACTCCCAGCTCCCGCGCTATAGACAACATGTAGAGTGAACTGCTGTTGCGTTCCTGGGAAAGGGAAGACATCCCATTAGCTGCCTGCTCCTCCCAGTTACAAAGACTTGGTCTCTGAGGACATATAAACATTCTTGAAGGGCTGGGGAGATAGCTCAGGGACACAGGTGCCTGCCTGGCAAGTGCAAGGTTCAGAGTTTGATCCCTGGTTCCACAGAAACAACAAAACAAAACAACAACAACAAAATTCTTAAACCTCCTTATAGAGACCATTCAATCCTATGCAGATGACAGGATATTCACTCAGTTTCCTGGACCTATAGCAAGTTTTCCAGATACTTTTTTTTTTTTTTTAACACACAAGTATAACCAAGAAGCCAAATACAGAGATGAAAACTGGCAAAGAGATTTTCCCCATGCTCCTGCTGCACACATCCAAAGGTAGTGGTTTTGTTCAGGCCTGACTCGGGTCTGCCTGCCTCCGTGGCCTCCTCTGACAGTCTCATTAGCTTAGTGCCCCAGCCAATCACCTATCAGTTTTCACCCTTGTCTTTGCAATTCTCCTGACTTTGCTTTTCTGATTTCTGAAGTTTCTCCTCAGAGTTTCTAATGCATGCAATCTTATCTGTTTCTTTGCCATGAAAAACGTGTGTTCTGAACCAAGACATGCAGACTCCAAACTGTTTCTCAGAAACCTAAGATCTATTGTCAACATCAAGCTTCTAATATACCTGACTTGATGAATGTCCTTTGGAAGTTCTATTATACTGGCATCCAAATCCCAAATGCCAGCGATCTACTTAACAGTAAAATTTTACTACCAGGCTCTACTATTATTTAAGAATTTGGTGATGTGATTGAAATAAGAGAAAGCTATTGTCTAAACCACATGAATATTAAAACTATTTGCATTTTTCTCTCTGTGTTTCCTATTATTTGAATTTCAAAATTCTTGGGCTCTACAATTTAATATTGTATGATCAAGGCATGGTGAATAGCAGCAGTCTATTTCATGATCAATTAGCCCTTTCAGTTAGTCATCAAAATCCCCACTTCCAATTAGCTTGTGCACAATGGATCCTTCACTAGCTTAAGAAAGTTAAAATTTCTCAGATACTAGCTTCAGGCATAAGAAGAACTCACTCTTCCTTAGTTGGACTGTTAGTTCTTCCCAGTATAGTAAATAGCTATAGCCTCCAAATCACACTACCTTAGTAGCCTCTCAGATAGACAGTGGCTTTCCTATTAGTTCTGACAGCCAGTTACCAGAGAGATCTCCTGTAGAACTGCACATATGGACCAGAGGCCTAGAGTTCTCTGATGAGTCAGGCCAGGAGCATGTGTCCTGTCTGCATCCTGGAGATGGAGTTATCTATGCTCAGACCACATGGAACAGCTCTCAGAGGTGGATAAGACTTGCCAACAGATGCAATGAGGGACTAGGTAGGCAAGACCACTGACTTTCCTCTGTAGATTTTCAGGAAGATGAAAACATTCTCAAAGACATCTCTGTACATGACTATATATCCAAGTGCGAAGTTAAATATACTCAAGGATCAACATGTAGAAGACAATGGAACGTGCCACCATTAATCAGGTAAGTCTCTCAAGGAGTTGTATCAAGAAAACCATATGAACAAGAGAGGTTACAGCAGTTTCTGGCTATTTCCTTGTTGTTGATACCACAGAAACACTACCAAATTAAGCTTCTTGAAAACTGTCAGTCACTATCAATGCCTATGTATTAAGTCAGTCATCTTGGTCTAAAGGTAAACAGAATTCTGTTTGAATTCAGTCTGCAGTACATATATGGTAAGATCAAAATATACAGTGAATGCTTAAAGTTTGAAAAAGATACATTGTCATTACTCTCTCTAAAAATACTACTTCTCGCTGCTTTCTGAAGAGGCCTTGGACTTCCTCTTTAGTAGGTGTAGCCAAAAAACATGGCAAGTGTTGCTGAGGATGGTACTATAGATCCTCATCCACCTTCTTCACTGGATCTAGTACCACATGACTTCTGGCTCTTTCCTAAATTCAAAATGGCCATAGAAGGTAAATGTTTTAAATCCATTCAGGAAATGAAGGCAGCCACAACAGCACAACTAAAGACTCAGAAGAGGACTTCTAAAATTGCTTTAAAAAGTGGCAAGAATGGTGAGATATACACGTTCAGAATCCTGAAGAGCATTGCATTAAAATTAATTTTTAATCTAAATAGTCACCATATGTTTTGATCATACCTCATATAGTTCATGGCCCTGAAGAATTACCTGCTCTCTTTATACTTTCAATCACTAAGGTGTAGAAATTAAAATGTTTCTCCTACTTCAGTGGATATCGGAGAAATAAATGATCCCATCACAATATCTGGCACACAGTAGATAGTCAACAAATAAAGAGAGTGCCGTCAGCAATACCATTCATGTATTTCCTGTGCAGGAAGGACTCTTCCCACTACGCCTCTTCTCAAATTCTCCCAACACTTTCTTCAGTCAAAGAGAGTATGCGCACGCTGTTCAAAGGCAGAGAGACTGAATACCTTATTTTCTACTGGTAGATCTATAGGGTCTAGAATCAGTGCCTGTAGCCTCAGAAGAGCTCCCTAAGCACATGCAGAATGGATGGCCTGCCTATCTTCTACTCCAGGTCACCGACTCACTGAGGAGATAGCCTCAGTTCAATTCATTTTATTACCCAAATTCTTACTTTCTAACCTAGAACACATTAATATTTGTTGAACAATGGATTGAATGGATAAAAACTCAGACAATAGCATCAGTGCTCCAGTGTCATTTCACAAACAATAATATAGTCATTAGTGAACACTATAATGTCAACCCTACTCAGAATATCTAGAACTGTAAGCTCCGTACTTAGAGAGAAAAACAGAACAAATAATATGCCTTCATGGTCAATCAAAACCATACACAAACCAAAGTTAAAAGCATGGCATGTAAAACAAATGGCATGTATATTATTCAAGGGCATTAAAAATGTAGATTGCTCAATGACTTGGAGCACATTTTTCTTAACCCCATCTGCTTTTCAATTCCAGAACAATAAATAGTAAATAGCATGCATTTGATAAAACATTTCTGAAGTCCAAGCACATTATTGAGCGGTTGATAAAGTGTGCCTTTCAGCATGCATGCAGGGGTGATATCATCAGCTTTTGAATGAATTCCCAGACCACAGAAAAGTTTATGAATTGCAAATTAGTAAGATTTTTATGAAAGTTATTAGCATACTTGCCTATCTAAAAACTTTACAACATTTCCTAGGATTTTTAACCGCCTCAGTGAGGCAACAATTAGTTTTGCTTTACCAGCAATTTGATAGACCAAAGATGCATTGAACAGTCACTTGAGTCACTCTCTAAGAATGTGCATACTGAACAAGCATGATAAAATAAGAACTTACACATTTGCCCCAAGCCCTGCTAGCACTGCGCATGCGTACCTGATTCAAACCAGTATTAACAAACCTCGCAAGAAGGAAAAAAATGACCTTGTACCTTTAAAACACAAGTGATCCCTTCAAGACTCCTACAAAGAAGGCCCATCCAGCTTTGCCAACATCAAACAAACCATTAGAAATAGCGTCGTGGTGCCTTACTGAATGAATCAGAATCAGCCGCCATCATGCTTGTCTTAAAATATACATTGATTTCAAAACGAAGTGGAAAGTTGTAAAAACCTGTGCTTTGCTTCAAAGAATCTAAACTATCAAGCACATTTTTTATACTCCTGTAAAATTTAATGGAGTTTTCAAAATAAAGCTCAGAAAAATCTTTTTTTGCCTCAGTCTCTCCTAAAACAGGACTGGATGGAGAATTTCAGCAAAATAAAAAATTTGATCTGGGATCGACCTACTCTCGGGAGCACTCAGGACATCCTGGAAACTCTTTCAAGGGTCGCACAGCCCGGGTGCCTGTGAAGCAGCATCTCTGAACACCAGCACTGCGGAAGCTGGGCCCCAGCTGGTTCCTTGCTGCAAAGGGCCACCCTGCCCACTGCAGAGTGCTCAGCCTCCTCTCAGGCCCCTAACTGCTAGAAGTCGCTCTGAGTGACTCTTACTTGAGTAAGCATAAGAGTCAGGGGCTACATGTTGTGGACAGAGCTGGGGCACCTATCCCCTTGTGCAGAGGACGTGTGTCCAGCAAAGACCCAGCTGCAACTATCAGAACATCTCTAGGCATTACAAACGAACTTGGAGAACCACTGCCAAAGAGGACCCACGGCTTTATCAGATTCCTAAACAGGTCAAAAGTAACCGCTTTTGTGTACAGAACAAAACAGCCGTTTGTTCATTAGATGCAAGAGATGTGTGCTGGTCTGCCCTTAGGATTCCCCCAGAATTTCGTCTAAAAAGAAAACTTATTTCTAGTTCTCTCATGGCAGAAAAAGTGATGGCTTCACCTCATGGTCTCCTTTCTCCCTGAGAAGTAAATTATCTACAGACCTGTTTCTATAAGAGCCTTTGTTTCAGATTTCCCAAATGGGACACAGGTTTGGAAAGCCTAAGGATTCTGTCTGAAGAAGAGTCTTACATACCTCCTAGTGTAGATCAGGACCAGGACCTTACTTGGTTCAGCTTGGTGTTATTCACCAGCATCCAAGCCAGAGCCTAATTTAACTATCATGTGTGTGAGGAAACTATGACACCTATGGCAGCTGAGGGAGTTTGTCCAATGCTGGATCTCCCACTTGCTAGGCAGGCACTATGCCACTAAGCCTTATTCCTGGCCCTGGGAGTTTATTATTATTATTATTATTATTATTATTATTATTATTATTATTATTATTTGAGCAGAATAGATTTATTGGGGGAAAGAAAGCTTTTGTCTGAGAGAGACAGGCGGGGTGCCCCTTGAGAGGGTTGTCCCTGGGAAGCTGTCTCTTCCAGGGACTTTTATAGTGGAAAACCATGTGGTGAGGCAGGTAAAGGTGGTGGGGAACATGGAAACTCACTTAGGTGGGCATGAGCTGAGACAAAACTATGGTCAACCAATGAGATTACAAGCACCATTGCTCAGGTAAAATTGATTAAATCCAGCACCAAATGGGGAAGCAAGTCATGTAGCAAGCGGGCAAGAAGACTGAACAAGGTCTCTTCCTGTTGGGCTTTGGGCTGGTGACTCATTCAGGCTCTTTCGAGGTGATTGGTACTTCTTTAGCATATCTACCCCTGACACCCATCCTTAGGGAAGTTCGTAGCTGTATCTGTTTATTCTTGTCTTCAGATCTGGCCCACAGCAGAGGAGTGTCTGTCTAGAGTTGTGAAGTCACTTTGTCTTCCTATTCTTAATCAAAAGATGCACAGGAACAAGGTCATTCTGTAATCACTGCTTGCCACAGTCCCGATTTTCTCTACCTCCTTGCTCTGAACCTATTACGTCACAGATCCACTCCAGACAGGACAGAGCCTAAAGATCTGCCCCTGCCACTAATGCAGATTCCGTGGCCGTGGACTGTCCCTTGGCTCTATGAAGTGTTGGCCCCGCGGGCAGGTCACAATATCCCAGAGTGCACGGAGCACGTGGTGTCTTCAAACTCTCCCCTAAAACTTCTGTATGATTCTTGTTCTCTCCTTCACTTTGGTCAACAAATCTGTGGATTTCAACCTGCTTTCCTTTTCCCTCTAAGACTGCTACAAGCACCCACTGCAGGCAACGTTCTCTGTGTGTGCTTCTGTGGTGGGGTGTGTGCTCTCCAGCACCCTTCCTCTACAACTTCCCTTCACAACATTTCTGCCTACAGCAAACTAAAGACCTTCTCCAACCTAAACGTGTTGAGAGAAAACTAAAAGAGAGTAACAAAACATCTTAATGGGGGCAGATTGGCCAGGCACCTACTGTGATGGTTTGCTGCTGTGTCAACTTGAGTGAGAAGCCCCCGACTAATGGGGCTGGTGTATTTGTGGGAATGCCCCAGTGAGTTTCCTGAGGACAGAAGACCCACGCTAGGCAGGAGAGGCACTAAGCAACAGGTGTACAGCCTGAAAGGAATGAAAGGGAGTGAAGAAGGCAGGCTCGCTTCTGTCTCCTAGGAGGAGCTCCTCCTCCGGTCCTCGCCTTCGGCTGAGCCACTGCCTCCTGCCTTCTGGAGCAGCCTCTTCAGTCATGCAGCACAGAGCACTGGGCCTCCTCCTAAGAGCTTGCATTGGGCGCTGCAGTGAGCTCCCGGCCTCCGACCCGCGACTGGATCCTCTGGATCTCCAACGTGCAGATGGGCCTTCTGCGTCTCTTCCATGCCTGCCTCTGTAGGCAGACAAGCTCAGCCTACTCCACATCTCTTTATATATATTTATCCATTTTACATTAAATCCATTTTTCTGGTGAGCACTGACTGATACAGTAACGAATATCTCACCGTATTTCTAGCTAGTCTATAATTCCTTAGCACTATTTTTAGATGTTAAGTTTTATGTTTTTATTTTATATCGATAGAACTCACCAAGTTGACACCTTTTTAAAAATTCCTGCCCTTTCTAGAACTATGGCTTCCAAAGCCTGGGTCATACAACATGAAGACTTTATACTATCTGGAAAACTGTAAAGGTACAGATTCAAGGTCCCAACCCAGATCCAATAATGCAACAAATTAATCTAAACTTTTAAACTGTTTAGTAGGGAGGGGGAAATGTGGTCTTTTCCTCACAGGGACCCAGGAGGACAGAGACTCTAGTGCTTAACCTATGGCTTCCAAGGTCACCTAGGTTATCTCTGTTCCCTTTGTAAGAAGGGAGAGTGTGGCAGAGCTTGCATAGAGTGTGTCCATCGGCCAGATTGGGAAGTGATGTGCATTCTCTTGGCTAGAGCTCAGTCGCATGGGCATGAACTCAGAAACTGACTGGAAAATGTCGCCTTCTTGTATCCCCAGAGACAAGAGGAAAGTGTGCACATTTCATGAACAGCTAGAAGTCTCTACATAGGCATTTCAGTCAGCTCAGATTCTTTTGGCAGATCACCAGAACTGGTCTGACATGAACAGGCCACCGTGCTGACATTAGATGTTACAGCCACCATGTAAGGGAAATATTTATGCACCCACTGCCATCTTGAAAAGCTAGATTCTCAGGTTTCTACCCTCACCAGTAAGTAGTGCTTCCCAGTCCTCCAGGGGCAATTTTACAGGGAATAATCTGATGAAGAAAGTCCAGGTCACACTGTGTCAGCTCAGGAGAAAAGGGAAGCTGGGAAATCAAGTCTTCTCATTGAACCCTGAGTCGGCAGGACTCGGGAGACTAGACAACAATCCAAACACTTCCAGGATGTTAAAGAAATGATGGCCAGAAGGACAGATAAAATGCACACCATAGCAGGCACCTAAAACATGGAGCAAGCCACCAGTAACACACAAGAAACAGCCAAGAATATGTCGTGGTTTAGGATAAATGTAAACCAATGAGGAACAGATTGAATTTGAAAACAAATTCAACTAGGTACTATTTATAAGAGACATTCTAAAACATACAGACATAAAAGATTGACAATACAAGTGTGAAACATTACTGCAAAGAAAGGGGCTGTGGCAGGGGACCCAGCAGCACCCCCAGAGTAAGAGCTTTTCTGTGCAGCGACAGAGGTTAGATCCATCTGTCAGGGGTCCCCAGCAAACCTTAATGCATACGTAATTGTTAGCCTATCATTAGATCCCCTCTGCTCTACTAGTTTTCTAATAAATAAAATAACTTCTAAATATATGAAACAAAATCTGACAGAAATATATACAAACAAGTCCTCTATTACAACCAGATTTTATCATAATTTTCTTAACAGTAGCTAAAACCAACTTCAATAAGTGTATGAAGATTTGTCTGTACTACGAAGCTTAAATATAAATATAAATATAAATGTGCCTTTTTGCAAGAAAAACCACTTCATATTATTTCTTCTACGTCAACTTCCACTGTCTCCTTTCTACCCTCTCTCTTAGCTGATTTCCTTGCTACGACATTGAGAAGTTCTGAGGGGTTTCTCTAGACTTCCGCTACTGTGTTACTTGCTTGCTGGCATCCCTAGCCACACCTTGGAGTCCTGCCCACACTCCCCAGGACTGCCTGTGCTCCTGCGGGCCGGGCAAGCCCTACCCTTGCACACTAGACCCCGACTCACTGAAGCGCCTCTCTCCTAAAGACCTGTTGCTGCTGCTACTTTATTCTGCAGGAATATCACTATTAGTGCTCTCACGAAGACCTCTTTCTCCCCCACAAATACTGCCCTTCGCTCTGCTCCCCTCTCCTTTACTAGTTTTCTGGAGAGACTGCATCCTGTTTCCCTATCTCTCTCCTCCGATTCTCTCATAGTCTCATGGGACTTGCACGGCCACTGCTCCACTGAAGCTGTTCTTGTCAAAGTGCCCTGCGCAATGTTAGAGCCGATGGATATTTCTGGGCTCTGCCTTACTATACTGCTATCAGTGCTGACCTCATGGATCACTCCCTTCTCTTTTAATCACTTCCTCACTGGCTTTCAGGGTGCTGGCCCTTGGGCCTTTCTTTTACCTCCTAAGTTGGTTCTTGTCAGTCTCTCTCATTGGTCCTTGTGTCCTTCTGGATGTCATGACATTGATGAGCCTCAGATTTCCATCCTTGGTGTTGTAATGTTTTGTGTCAGTGTCAAAAAGAATGACAAGAAGACCCGATGAAGGTAGCTCAGAGGACTCAATGAGGTTCGTCCCTCAGTGAGCCAAGAACCCCTGAAGCAAATCAGCTTTATACCGGGTAGTGAGCGCGATCTCGTGGGCAATCATTAAAGTAAAGGAGGGCCACATGCTTAGTCACGAACATGACCATGATCTCCATTAACTTCTATCCCTTCCCTATCATCAGGTTCACACAGGGGTCAACCATTAGCCTTCCAAGCAAGGGAGAAAGCAACAACCAGAGAGCCTACAGGTAAAGCTGCCGTCCATCACCTGGAGTCCCAGCTTTCCGGGATTTTCAGCAACAGACCACAGCTGTCCCTGGGCCCCGTTCATTACACTCCATTTCTTGAAGTGCCAATTAGGCTACCCTTGATCCTCCCCTTGTCTCACATACATTCCCTGGGCAGCTGCAACAGTCTCAGGGCTTCAGTGCCATACATATGCTACCAACTTCCAAAAGTCTCCTGGGCCCAGGACCCTCTCTGGAAAGCCAAGTGTGTGCGTACAACTACCTACTCCATGCCTCCACCTCTTAGCTCAGTGCCATCACAAACTCACCATGGCCAGAACTTGACTGCTGATGTCCCCTATGGAAGTCTAACTCACCAGAGACCTCCCTGTCCTGGTGATTGAGTCCACCCCTCCACACAAAAACCAGGCCAGGGCTGGTTAAATAGCTCAGTAGATTAAAGCTCCTACAAGCAGGCACAGGAGCCAGGGGTTTGATCCCTGGGCCTGCCATGCTGGCCCCACCCCTGGGGCATGCTGAAATGGCAGTTAAGATTGGGCAATGTGGCACACACCTGTAATCCCAGCTCTTGGGAAGCTGTAAATAGGCGGATCACTATGAGTTTGATCCAGTAGTGAGACCCTAAACACCCTGTAGACCCTTCCATCCCCCTCTCCCCCCCAAAAAAACAACTCCAGGCCAAAATCTTCAAGTCATCTCTGGATCTTGTTCTCATGTCATCTCTTTCTCATAACACCATTATGTTTTTAGGAAATCAATAGGCTCTATCTTTAAAATATATCCAGAATTCAATCCGCCCTGTCCATCTCTACTACCATGGACTAAGTGACCTTTGCCTTCTCTGTGACTTGCCATGTTATTTGGCTAATTACATTCTTCTCATCTGAATAGTCTAAACACAATAGCCATAGCAATCTTTTAGAGCACACATACACACACACACACACACACACACACACACACACACATACTGTCAATACATCATGTCACTACTCTGTCTTCCTTCTGAGTAAAAGCCACAGACTTACAGCAACCTGTCCCTTTATCATCTGTCTTATCTCTTCCTCTACTTGGTACCATTTACCTCTCCAGTCACAGGATGGCCCCCTTTGCCATCCTGGGACCTGAATGCACCATATAAACTCCCACTAACTGGCATCTCTTCTGTCTTCCCTCTGGGGTTCTTGCATTGACTGCTCACTGTCTGAAATGTTCTTCCTCCAGACGCCTGCATCACCAGTGAGAGGGATGCAATGAAGCCAGAATGTTCTAGATGGAATAAAAAAAAAAAAATCAGAAACACCTGCAGCCAATTAAGGCAGAATGAAGAGAAAGAGGCCCTGTAGACTTTGAGGTGAGGGGTTGGTGAGCAGTAAATTCGGGTTAAGGATTACGCTGCATCAGGAATCACTTCACACAGATCTACATGGGAATCCTCTTAGTTCTCTGACCTCTGCTCACCTCGCCTCACCAGCAGCCTTTCTCTTTACCCTGTCAGCCACCCATTGGCATGGTCTCATCTTATATTCCATCAACATGAGACAGTGAATTACTTTTAAAATTAATTCCAAGCATTACACTTTGCATCTATTAGATTATTTGTTTATGAATTAACATTGCGTTTATTTAATTTTGCCAAGACCACCACTGCGCTGAGCCTTGCATTGTCTCACTAATGACTGCCCCTGCCTGTGTGATCCCCTCCCTTGTCTAGCAGCCATCCGTGGTCTGCCCTGTTGGTCACACTCTTCCCACTGGTTTCCTTATTCTTCGGCCCCATACGGCCTTCCCAGGAAAATTCCAATGCTATTCCACCTTCTTCACATACACACCAGCATCCAAACATTGGTAGGGAAAATCTTATATGTCAACTTGTCTTTTGCACCTTAAACTCACATCACAGATCACAAATGGGGCTCAGAAATCCTCCCAAGCATCTCTAATAGACCTACTTCCCCCTCTTTCTTTTGTGTCACCACCTTCTTCCTCCAACCTCTCCATCCATCCCTCAGCCTGCACTTCAGCCGATGACTGCTTCTTCATGCATCACTGAGAAGCCCCAAAGGAGCAAGCTCATCCCACACCCCTCCCAGCGGGGAGACCAGCACCTGCACTGTTCTCTACAAGTCCAGGGAAGGAGGGCTTTCTCTGAAGTCTCTCTCATGTGTGCCCATTCTAGCCAGTCTGTCCTGCTGTCTTCAAGTCTGGCTTCTTCTCTCCCTCTCCCACGCTGTCATCAAACCCTCCCAGGAAAGTCATCCTCCAGTTACCTGGCATTTTCTAGTGGCTCCCCACTTGAAGAGAGGAAGGGATCTCACTTCACTACATAAACACTTCCGGGTTCCACCTTGCTTTCCCACTCCCCACCAGAGAAAAACTGCTTCAAACTTTTTCTATATTCAGCTCTATCTTCCTTCTCAGATCAAGACACTAAGGAAAACTCAAGCCAGAGAAACAGAGGGCAGTGACTAGGTAGGACCAGCAAGCCCTGGGGACAGCCAGGAGAAAGGGGCACAGTCCATGTTAAGGATCCAGAACTAGGTATCAAATAACTGAATTAATGAGACAAAAATAGTAGAAACTTGTAGTGGAGAGAAGACCCTGGTGCGCTGCCAAGCAAGCATTATCTCCTATGGTCCGCAACAGCCCATCTGGTCTCTCTCCTATCATCCCAACATGAAGGTGCTGGCCAGAAAACTGCTAGGAAGAACTTGATCGTAACTACAGAGAAAGAATGGGAGAGGCTGAAGGAGGTGAGCTGGAGGGAGAACCTAATAGAGTCTGTGACAGAAACTGGACCTAGACCCCAGAGGGGCCACCGGTCAGAGGGAGGAGCACAGGGGCCATGCTAGCAGGCAGAGACATTAGAGGCTCCAGAGGGTCGCAGCTTTTGTGTGGTTTTTGTTTTGTGCTGTGTGTGTGTCTGTGTGTGTGTGTGTGTTTTCTTCTTTGACTTTGTTGATTGATAGGCTTTTATGTATATGTGCATAGCATTATACCTGTGTGCAAGAATTTTCCACCATTGTTTACAAAACACCCCACGGAGTCCAGTCACAGATGCCCACCTCCGAATGCAGGTGTTCTCCAGCCTCATCTGACTGCCAGTTCAACAGCTGGGCACAGTTTTCCTACCTCTCCTTCCATCAACAACGCCATCTTCTCCCTACTTTCATTATGTTTCCTCTCATACCGTTGTCCTATCTCTTAGCTCCTCCTTAGTTTTCAAATTCTATTTGTCAGTTTATATTTATTTTTTGTTTCTATTATTCTTTGATGCATAACTATTAAGAAGAATAGAATCATTAGATACTACAAACATGTAAAATAAAAATAAAATAAATATAATTTTAAAATTTTTAAAATTTTTAAAAATCAAAACAAATTAAGTGTCAGTAGAGCTTTCTAGCACAACTGATCTAGAACAAACAGAAAAGCAATGGAATTATGAGAAAACAAGGAGACAACATGCCTCAAAAAATCGCTAATTCCCCAAAAGATCACACAGACACTGAAGTGAAGGCAATCTCGAGTGCAGAGCTCACAATCCGAGCAGTGAAAACATTTCACAACCAAGAAAAAATAAGTAAGAAAATGCATGAAGAAATTGCTAAGATATTAAATGAGCACATAAGGGATTTAATTAATACAGTGGAGCATTGACTTATGGACTTAATTCATTTGCGAGGACTGGTCACAACTCAAATTGGTTATAAGTCAAGACTACTTTAATCATAACAAATAATGGAAATACATATAAAGCCTTCTGAACCCCCCTAAGCGTTTCTTAACTAACCTTTTTGTAATAAAAAAGGGTTGTATAATGTGTGTAATTTACCTAAAAAGTCAATAATTATCCTGGCCTATTCACCAGAAAGTTATGCAATGTGCCTCGCTTACCAGAACCAAAAATTTCATACTGTACTCACTGCCCAAGTCAGAATCTTGGGCTTGCAGAAAGGGAGGGTGGAAGGGAAGGTGGTTAATGTTTGGAAGGAGATCCCCTTCCACACAGCATCAGTAACTTGGTCTCTGGTGTTCTTCCTCTCCTTGGGAGGGTCCGTAGCCCACCAGGCCCTGCTTCTGGCTCAACATTTCAGAACTAAAAGCTAGTCCATGGTTGTCTGTTTTTTCCTTCTCTTTAATACTGTTCTTTTCCATTGTGATTATTTTCTTTACCTTCTCCTCCTTGATTATCTTCTTGTTTAGCTTATTGGGGCCATTTGATGGCAAATCAATCTCTCTCTCTCTCTCTCTCTCTCTCTCTGGAACCAAATTCAGAACCTTGTATTTGCCAGGCAGGTGCTGTGCTACAGATCTATAGCCCAGCCCCAGAAATAATCATAGCATCTATATAAAACACTGACCAAAGTCATGTCCACCAACACATGCATCTGGGCTCAGATTGCTGCTTACATACACTTACATAAGCTTTTCTGGATCACAAATGTTTTTTTACAACCACATCAGTGGCCAGCTTATGAGTAACAATTCAAGACACAGATCATAAGTTAAACTCACAATCTGATTGGTACCTAAGTTGTTTGTATTTTAGACTCCTTAACCCAAGTGCCCATCACAAGGTGTTTGATGAACATAAAGAAGACACAAACAACTGAGCCCATAATAAAAGACAATGCAGGATGCAAATGACCACGTTAGTAGAGACAGAGGTTATGAAAAGGAACCAAGTAGAAATTTTAGAAATGAAAAATAATTCAAAATCATATCAGTAGATATAACCAGTTGGAGGACAGAATATCAGCTCTTGAGTACAACAGTGATGTAGCAGATCCCTCGTTCTGTCATAATTAAGGAAAGAAGATATCACAGGAGGTAGAGTCAAGAGCTCCTTGATGACTATAAAAGAAGCAACCTAAAAGTTAAGAGTTAGTCATGGAGGACTGGCAAAGGATACCAAAGGGATAAAAAATTTCTCCATAAAAACCACTTGAGAAACAGCACAGTCATTCAGAATCTACAGATTGAAATGAGTATTCAGGTATATGATGAATAGTCAGCCTATGGGTGAGTCAGCTCACTAGTGGAAGAGCCACAATACAGCTGCCTAGTCAGCCACATGCATGGGAATTTCAGAACACTGAACTAAAACTTTGGACCAAGAATGAGCATCATGAAGTTAAATCATCACTATTCGCAGATGGCATGATACTCTCCACAAAAGGCCCACAAAACTCCACCAAATGCCTTCTGGTTTTAATAAGCAAATTCCCTAGCACAGCTGATCTAGTCAACACTCAAAAACCAATAGCCTTCCTGTATATGAATAACAAACTTACTGAGAAATTAGAAGCAACATCTTTCACAATAGTATCAAAATAAAAATGAAATATCTAGAGATTAGACTAATGAAGGAAGTAAAAGACCTCTACATTGAAAACTGCAATAGTATGTAAAAGGAGATAGGGGAAAACATCAGAAAGTAGAAAGATAGCCCTCTCTCTTGAGTAAGAAGAATTAATATAGTGAAAATCCCCAAACTTCCAAACTGTTATACAGATTTAATGCAATCCTGATCAAAATTCCAATGGTATATCTCAGAGAACAATCCTAAAACTCATTTGGAACCAAAAGGGACCTAAAATAGGAAGGACAATTATGGACAATAAAGACAAAGCAAAGGGCATTGCAAGTCTTGACTCAAAATTATAGTACAAAGCTACTGTGAAAAAAACAGCATTGCATTGGGGAAAAAAAGACCTGAGGATCGATGGAACAGATTAGAAGATGCAGAAACAACTCCGGACATACACAGTCACCTTATCTTTGACAAAGGGGCCAAACATGTTCACTGGAAGCAAGATAACCCCTTTAATAAGTGGTGCTAGAAAAATAGGATTTCCGCACACTGAGGATTAAAACTAGACTCATATGTTTCATCATGTACCAACCTAAAATCAAAATGGATCAAAATTCTAAGTACTAAAACAGAAACATCTGGGGAGATAGCTCTGTGGCACAAGTGCCTGCCTGGCAAGTGCAAGTTTGGAAGTTTGAACCCCAGTCCTGAGAGAGAGAGAGAGAGAGAGAGAGAGAGAGAGAGAGAGAGAGAGAGAGAAAATAGAAACACTAAATCTGCTAAAAGATAGACTAGGTAGAACTCATGAAGACACTGGTATAGTCAAAGGCTTTATCTTAAAATAAAACAATACAGAGGAACTATCACAAAGAACCAACAACAGGCATTTCATCTTATTAATAGGCTTTTATACAGCGAGAGAAATCAGCAGCAGAGTGAAGAGTCAACCCACAGTGTGGAAAATATCTTTGCCAATTGTTCTTCAGACCAAGGACTGCGACCTAGAATACATAAAGAACTAAAAAACTTAGACCTGCCCCCAGATTGAAAGACTCCATCCAAAAATGGGATCTGAAATAAACAGACACTTCTCAGATGAAGAAATACAAATGGCAAATAAGTAGATTTTAAAATGTTCTTCATTATTATTCACTCAAGAGATGTAATTTAAAACAATGCTGAGATTCTACATCACCCCAGAAAGAATGGCCATTATCAAAATGTCAATTAATAAATGTTGATGGGACTGTGAAGAAAAACGAACCCTTTTCTGCTGTTGGCGAGTGTCTAGACTGGTGTCACCACTGTGGGAAATTAGTGTTCAAGCTCCTCAAAAAACCAGCACTAGAGGATCCATCTGACCCAGCTACATGTACATCTATGTTTATAGTGGCAGAGTTTGTATTAGCTATTACAATTCTGAAAACAGCCCAAAAGCCCATTAACTTATCAATGCATAGAAAATATGTGGGGAGTTTTTTAATACAATGGAGTACTATTCTGCCATAAAAGATAACCTTGAGACATTTCTAGGTAAATGGATGGAACTTGAGATCATTCTCTTAAGTGAAGTAAACTGTACACACATGTAAATATTGCATTGTTTCTCTGTTGTGAGAATCCACAGATTGTAAGAAACTCTTTTGAAAACTTATATTCTAATAAGGTGGAGAATCGAGAAGAAACATAAATTTTCAGAAATACATGAGTGAAACAAAATTGAACCAGGAAGATATAAAAACAGTGCATGGGTCCAGTGAGATAACTTGGCAGACTAAAGTGACTGCTTAGGCAAGCTCAGGCAAGTGCAGGGACAGCAGTTTGATCCCCAGCACCACATGCCATGCCAGTCCTGCCCCCAGGGTGAGTTCGCCAGCCAAAGTTCGGGCATAGTGGTGCACATCTGTAATCCCAGTGCTGGAGAGGCTGGAAGCAGGGGAATCACCACAAGTCTCAGCTGCATAGTGAGACCCTGCAGCAACCACATACATTAGGAATAAAACTGGGAATAGACCAATAAAGGCAATGAAACTGAGACAGTAACAAAACTCTACCAACTGAGGAAAGACTAAGAACTGATAGATTCACCATTAAATTCTACCAGAACTTCAGAGAGCAACTAATCTCATTACCTTTCAAGTTCCATTTTTAAATTGAAAGGGAAGAAATATTAACAAATTCATTCCTTGAAGTCATCATTACTCTGATATAACTGGAGAAGTCCTCCCAAAGACCAGTGTCTTTAATTCACGTAGATGGCAAAAAGTTCTCAAAAAAATACCTGATAAAAGACTGCAACAAATCATTAACAAGGTTATACAACATGACCAAGGCAGCTTCAGATGCAGACATTCTTTGACATCCATAA
>PVKN010008353.1:0-25275 GCA_004027915.1 Capromys pilorides
AAATTCTGGCGAACAAAAAAGTGTATTTTTTCAAAAAAATATCAGAACACATGGTTATGAGTTCTTTCTTTCTTTTGAGACAAGGTCCTACTGTGTAGTTCAGGTTGGCTTTGAACCTACTATGTAGCAGAGGCTGGCTTCTGACTCACAGCAGTCCTCCTTCTTAACTTCCCAAGTGCTGGAATTACAGGTGTACGCTACCCCCAACTGTAATGGTCTTGCTGTGCAGTTTAGACTGGCCCTAAGCTCACTGTGTGGCCCATAATGGCCTAAAAACTTGTAGTGATCTTCTTTCCTCAGCCTCCAGATTGCTGGGATTATAAGCATGCATCACCATGTCCAGGATTTCTCTTAAATTTAAATAGTAGTTTATAGTCAAATTTGGGAAAACATTAGCACCATTAGAATAATCATTTTTTTTAGAATAATCACATTTTACAGCATTTAAAATATACTATGTCAGCTAAAAAGTATAATAAAATTATATCCAGTTTGGTATATGCGTAAAGGACAGTAGAATAAAAATCTCAGCAATGAATTAAAGCAACAAATAATTTTGACTAGAAAAGGGATAAGAAATGTGTACTTGACTAACATCTGTTAGTGTATTATGATCTGTCTGGCATTGCCTGGTTAAAATGATGAAACATAAATTAGCCAGTATGTTTCTGGTCTACTGAAATTCCTACTTAGTGAAAATACAAGGAAGGCATCAGTGAAAAATACCAAATATTTTCATCATAGTGTAAATTTGTGTATTTCATGGTTTCTGTTTGAGAAAGGTATGGGTTATAGAACTGGCAGGATTGCTGAGGTGAAATTTGAAATAAAATTACTAGATGAAGAAGCCACAGCAAAGGACAGCTAGAGGATGTGCTATTTTGTGTTTTTCATAAATCTTGAGCATAGGACATTCATTTGAGATAGAAAATGATCTGTAAATCTTCAAACTCACTGCATATTATCTGAAGGGTACCTGTGTGAAACAGTTCCTTATCCATCCAGTCTCATTTTGCAGGAAAAAAGTTTATATAAAAATAAAATCCGACCCAAGCAGACAGACTCTGTTATAGAGAACGTTTAGTCTTCTAATTTAGACCCATTTCAGTTTTCCTTTCCTTCCGCCTACCCTCCCATTTTTTCTCCCTTCTCTCTTCCTTTTGTAATACTGGGAATTGAACCCAGGCTGGGCTTTAATTTGGTACTTGACTTGATCCATTTGTTTTTTGTTTTTTCTTTGCATCTCCCCCCCCCTTTTTTTTTGTGGTACCAAGGATTAAACTCAGGACCTTGCCTTGCTACACGGCCTTTTTAAATTTTTGAGGTAGGGTCTCACTAAGTTGCCAGGCTGGGTTCAAATTTGAGCCCCTTCTGCCTCTTGTTCCCAGATAGTAGCAATTGCAGGCCTGCATCACTACACTAGCATTCTTTTTACTTCTAGTCATTTACTTATTTGTGCTTTGGATCATTATCACCTTTCTCACTTAAAATACATTAATACTCTACTTCCTAAGGAAACAAGATTCTCTTAATAATTATTGAAGTTAAACTCCAAGGGTGTCTTACATTTTGGCCTTACTTTAAAGGCAGAGCCCTTCTTTGTCGTATTAGTTATATCTTTTCTTGATCTCTGGGATCTGAATATAAATGTGTATCCACATAAACATTAGTTAGGTAAGCAAGAATCTTTTAAGGTAGTAGAAAGTCTGAGGATTTTCGAAGTATTCCATGATTTTCACAGGAAGGAGCTTGCCTAGGTGGATTTTGGGCTTTTTCAGCTAGGTAGCTTTTTGGAGGATAATTCGCAGTCTGCTGCCTGTTTTACCCAGAGCGGCAGTGTTGTCCTTATTGATACAGGTAAAAGATTCTTGGAGCTTTTTCTTATCACGGAAAATGCAAGTGTGGAAAGTAGAAATTTAAGTTTTTTTTTTTTTTTTTTCCTATAGAAAGAAAAAATTTACATGTTGGACAGAAACTTGCAAATCCTTTGCACCCCACTGGATTACAGTTTACTGTGGTCCTGATAACAGGAGTAACAGTATTCATCAAGCTTGTGTTATACAGGGTTATTCATAAAAGAGATTTATTTTCTGGTCTGGGTCTTCTCAGAGGTAGACGTTTACCTAGATGTTTGAGGCCCTGTTCTATCCCCAGTGACCACAGTCTTGCACTGTGGGAAGACCTCCTTTATTTCTTAAAACACCACTGTGTTATAATTGAAATGACACTAAAATTTGATGATATGCCACAACTAATGAAAGTAATTTTATACAGTGATGTTTGTTTTTGTGAGTACAATATGTGCTATAAGATTACTGCTAGCAATTGTTATAATGATGAGTTATTTTATTATAAAGATCTAGAGCAAGATTCTTTGATCATTTTTGGCAGAGTAAAAGAGAGTTATGACTTGTCCAAATAACTGAATTCTTAAAATTCTTGAAATTACTGTAAGCCATTATCCTTTAAGGATTTATTTAAAGTTGCTGTATTTAAAAAGATAAAAATTTTGTGTGTAGGTAAATTTTTCTCCCATTAATAGATGGTGCTTTTCTAAATACTAACCTGCGTTAGCTAAACTCCTGTTAGGCCAAAGAATCCCACATTTTTTATAAAAGAAGAAATATATTAGGACCTGATTGACCCTTTTAATACTATCTCAGATGACGTTTCTTGTTTTACTGCTAAAACTATTTTAGCTGTAGGGACTCTTGGTTGGTCAAGTGATATTCTTTTTGACCTGATTGAAAATTCATTTATGTTAAATTAGGATGGGATTGTAATTATGGAAATTGAATGTAACTATCCACGTTCTCAACAAAATATTTTATGTGCAAATGATAAAGACCAAACCAATGGCTGCACTCTTGGTCTGCCTATTTGTACCTGTTCTGCCTCTGTTCATGTTGTAGAAAATGAAATTCTAGTAATGTGCTTCAGTTCTATCTTTTTGATACTTATGAAATGTATTAGGTCTTACTATATTATGCTTTTCAAAGCCATAACTCTTAAATTTGATTTTGCATATTGTTTGCTAAATTTTATTTTAATAAACCTCAAAATCTGTTTAACGTGTCATTTATTTGTGGTACTTGTTCAGATTTATGTTTTTTGTTTGTTTGTTTTGTTTTCAGTACCAGGGATTGAACTCAGGATCCTGTGCTTGCCAGGCAAGCGCTTATTTTACTGAGCTATCTCCCTGGCCCCGGATTTATGTTCTGTTAAGTGGAGTCATAAAAGAGTCATGCAGTTATCAGGTGATGCAACAAACAGAATTAGTCTTTTGTGTGCTAGTGATAAAACGTTATATAACCATACATTCCCACTGAGAAGCGCAGGATAATCAGGTTTATCAAAATGATTACTCCATTGTTTGTAAGAGAGTGCTTTTTTTAAATGGACAATTTAGGCCTACAGTCTCGAGCTTTGCTGACTTTAACTATTTCCCTTCTCTAGATTTCACTGTCTGTAAATGAAGGGGGATGATAGAACAGTTAGGAAGCATAATAGGCAGGTTGCATTTCGGACTTGATTCTTGGTCTTTATACCTCTGTGCTCTTGGGCAAGTGACTTAACCAGTATGTGCCTCAGTTATCTATTATAAGTCTGTTTCATAGAACGTTAAATGAAGTAATACAAATAAAATACTTAGAACAGTGCCTAGTACAAAATAACTTGCACTTTCGAATTATTACGTTTTATATTGTTACATGACTATTTCTGATGCTCCTTGTTCTTGGTAAATCAATCCTGGATTATCCACTTTGTGAATTAATTTGCTTTTTTTCTTCTTTTTTTAAAGAAAAATTATAAATCACAGACTAGCTTTTTATCAGCCTGCTGTGATACATACTTCCACTACCCTTTATATTATATATAAACAAACCCAAAGTAGAAAAACCCAAACTAAGTATCTTAACCAAAAAGAGTTACTCTTAAAGTCTCCCTTAAAAAGGTTTTGTAGATTTATTACTTCTCATGTCATTTGTTTGAAAGATATGTAATTAAGTGTTCCATAGCTGTTATAGAAGCATACAACACTTCGTGGAAAACAATTTCAGTGAGCACTGGTTGTTGTTGGCTTCTTTCAGATTTAAGATAGTTTTTAAATTGATGTAGCCCGAAATTAAAGACTTTGAAGTTAAAGATGATGAAGTGAGACTCAGTGGCTAGTATTCTATATTAAAGCAGTTTTCATGTAGTTGTTTTCTAATAATGTATCAGCAAGCTGGGTAGTGCTTCTGAAAATGTTATTTAGTCCTTTGTATACTATATAGAATGGAAAGAAGGACGTATTTTTTAAAAATCTCACAGCCTTATTGAACATTTAAGATATTACTGTGATTTTTGTTAAATTTGTAACCATGTCTTTAATAATTCTTTCACAAAAATGTTTTGCATTTTTAAATTTTAAATCACTTGTTTCATTTTTTGATTATATTTAAAGGCCAGAGGAGTGAGACTAAAGGAGCTGATGGCAGCTTGGTTAAGCAGCTCCAGCTTAATGTTGGTTGGGAGGCGGAAAGTGGGATTTTAAGTTGATAACTGATTATTTTATTATCCATGGAGAGTTTATAAGAAGCTGGTAGTTTAATTTTAGTGTCCTGGTTTAGGCCCCATAATATTTTCCCCTAAATGTATGTGAGGAATAGGTCTTTCAGTGCACCTGCGTCCACTATAGGGAATGCATTGAGAAAAAGAACACATGATGTGATAAATATGTGGCCTTTATTTTGCAATTCAGAATAAGATATTAAGTAATGAGTGTGTGTGTGTGTGTGTGTGTGTGTGTGTGTGTGTGTGAGTGAGATGGCAGAACAAGAACGGGTTTGCAGGGATCTGGATGACTGACATGTTTTACCCATTTTTTGCTCAACATCAGTCCAGAAACAAAGCATTCCCTGAATTCCTTCTTTTTATATAAACTGTGAAATGTGGATTCATTAACTTAGGATTAAGCCAATTTAGTGATGTCAGTGAATGTGAAGATGAGGAATGCAATTAGAGTAATACATAAATAGTAAAGGACTCAGATACACTGTTCTTATGTTCAGATGTTGTTCATATGTTTAATAAACTGCTTAAAGTTTATGATGTCTCTTCTGCCCTTCTTTAATTATAGAATGTCGGTATTCTACTAGATATCTCATTTTCCAGCATCTTTTTCAGCTAGGCATGGTCATGTGTGACTTAAGTTCTAACTAGTGAAGAATGAGCAGAAATAAAGCACGCCATTGGAAGAAGAGTGCTCTTGCTCCTTTTCCTTTCTCTACAGCTAGAAAGATATTAGAGTGGCCTTTGTCAGGTGGACGTGGAAGCCAACTGAAGAAGACTTCAAAGCTGCGCTACCCCTCAAAGGTGACCATGCAAACAATCCTGCTGGGCATGGCAGTGCACACCAGAATCCTACCATTTGAAAGGCTGAGGTGTGAAGATGTCCACAAGTTTGAAGCCAGTGTGGGCTACATAGTGAGTTCAAAGCCAGTTTGAAATACAAAGTAAGACTATCTCCAAATAAGTAAACAAATACAAGAACAATTCCTTACCACCCACACTGTTGTTATAACTACTTGATGTTACCTGGTTATTCAGTTACTCTCAAACCTTTGTTCACTGCCTGACAATTTGTGCACTCGGTGCTTGGAATGGTATGATGGTTACTGCCCTCAGGGAAAGTAAGTTACTATTAAGTTACTACCTCTTTAGGTGTTACTCTGATTAACTGGAAAGGCAGGAACCAATGAAGGAAACTAAAATGCAAGCTCTGCTCTTGGGTTTCTGAATATATTGTCTAAACCTAGTAGTATTATATTTTTCATTCATTCAACCAATGTCTAAGAGCTTTCATGCCCAGGATTAAAATAATTACTTCCTTCATGAGTCTTCATTCTGGTTAATGGAATCAATCAAACAAAGCAAATAAAATATGGTGTGTTTACTGGTAAGTTCCAAGGAGAAGAAGCGGGAGAAGGAAACATTGGAGCGAGAAATGGAGAGGAATTACAATTTTATATGCACTACTCAGGGAACATGTCATGGAGAAACTTGTCTTTAGTCAAAGTTTAGGAAAAAGCAAGGAAGTTAGTAGAAGTAGATGAAACATTCAAAGCCATTGAGAGGACATATGACCATGGGAGGGGAGCATGTGACCATTCACCAGGCATAAGCTAAGATCTGTGCTTTCCTGTGGGAAGAGGACTATTTGGAGCAGAAACACCTAGAAGTATAGGCTTTCAAGTTGCATGTTCTTTAGTATCTGGTGTTACATAGAGACAGGATGTGTGAGTTGCTAACAACTTTGTGGGTCACCATCCCTAGGAAGCTAGCCAGTTGATACCAATTCAATGTTTCATTTGAAACAGGTTTAGTCTAAAGTAGAAAACTGAAGAAGACATATTCAGATAGACAGTGAACAGGTAGCCAAGCATGGTAGCACACACTTGTAGTCCCCATACTCAGAAGGTCAGGCTAGGATTGCTATTAGGCCAGCTAAAACTACATAGCAAGACCCTGTCTCAAAAAAAAATAAGAATGAACTGATAAATTTGCCTTAACTTCTAGTTTTGCTTTTCCATTATATTTAATTCATCAAATATGGTTATGCCTCTTTTGTGTTTTAAACTGCCAGACATCAAGGAAATACAGAACAAAAAGACATCCTTGACCTCATACAATTTAAAAGATAATATGGAAAAAATACATTAGACTACTAGTTATGCAGTAATGTAATAACTTATGTTTAAGGAGATGGTTTGAGACTGCTAGAGAATGTAGTTGATCTTCTCTGGCGGCTCAGAAAAGTCCTTTTTTGAGAAAAAGGAGAAAAGTGCTTAAATAAAGTTATCCTTCAAATTAAAAAGATGTTGTCAGAAGAACCTGGAATGATAGAAGATAGTGGGTATATGAGAGTAGTTGGGGGAGATTCTGGGCTTTGTAAGTCAAAATTAAGGTTTTGCTTTTAGTCTTGAGAGCAAGGTGTAACCATTCCGAATAAGCTGGGGCTAGAGACAATGCTATCATAGATGTGTTTTGATTGCAGAGAGGGGAAAGTGAATGTGGGGGTTTGAGATAGGTGGTGGAGGTAATTTGATGGGGTGGAGTTTATCTAGGAGATGATATATTGCATAACAGGAAGAATTTGAGGTAAAAAATGACCACATGCTTTTTTTTCTCTCAAACTTTGGACAGCCATAAATGATACAATTTATTGAAATTGAGACCCTGAAAAGATATCTAGTTAGAAAAATGAGTTTTAGACTCACTGACTTTGAGGCTTCCTGTGAGATTCCCAATAAGAGTTAATGAGTGGGCTCAGGAATGCTGTGGAAAGGCCACTGAAGCCAAGAAAATGCACCTGCCCTCAACTCCAGGCACATGTAGTGGGGAGTAGCAGACCTCTGTAGGGAGTGTATCCCTGATATAATAGCATATGTCTGGCAAGGTGACTACAACTCACTGCTGGAAAGCAGTTGGAAGCAATTCCCAAATGGTTTTCCTGCTTAATCATGATGATAGTTCCCATTTAGAGCACTTCCTCCATGTCCAGGATGAGCTACACACTTCGATCTATAATGTCTCATTCAAAGCTGAAGACCCTATAAGGGAGGTACCACCCATTTTGCAGAAGAGGAAATAGGCTATCACAATTTCAGAGATTTGATCAAAGCATGGAACTGATCAAGCTTGGTTCCCTGACTCCAGGACTCACCTTTTGGCTGCCACTCTTTCTTCTGCCCGATTCTTAGTGTCTGTGACCACCTTCCCATTTCTGTCTGAACCCACTCCTTCAACATGTGTCAAAGATCTCTTCTAAAACTGCTGGCCTGCTCCCAGTGGCTAGTTAGAGCAGAGCAGCCCAAGCACCTATGCCATGGGCTATATTCCTGCCATGTTCAGCTCTCTAAAAATAGATTCAAGCAGCTTAGCACTGGTAGGCTAGCAAAGTACAGGAGAATGGATGTGTATAGGTTGACTTCCCAGAAAGCTATCTTTCTTGGCTTTAGTTGACAGAAGAAAATACTGTACATTAAATGGCTTAAACAACAGAAATTTATTTTCTCACAGTTTGGAAGCTAAAGTACACGATTAAGATTATTTTAGTTTCTGATGAGGGCTGTCTTCCTGGTTTGTAGTTGAAGAACATTTGCTATATGCTCACATAGCCTTTTGGGGGGTCTATGGGGGCAAAGAGAGAGACAGACAAAGAGAGAGAGACAGAGACAGAGAAAATGAGCACTCTGGAGTTTCAGAAGGATCCTGTAGGATCAAGATCCTACCCATATGACTTCATGTAACCTTAATTGCTTACTCCAAATATAGTCTTTCTGAGAGTATGGGCTTCAGTGAATTTCAGGATATATATTCATTCAGTCCATAATACCAGTCAGTTGTATAATCACCACAATGGTGTTAGCTTACTCTGTGTATTAGTAGAGGGCAGACATGAACTTGGCTGTATCTCTTCTACTCAGGAAGAATCTGAGTCAGGATCCAAACTGAAAGAACCTGTAACTTCTCAGTTAGTTTAATGCTATCCTGAAAAAAGGGAATGAAGTTATTCAAGGTCATAGTGCCAACCCAAATAATAATCTTATGTCCCAACTTGCTTATCTAGGTTGTAGGATTTCTTTTTTTCCATTTCATTTGGTACAGGGTCACACTACACAACTTGGAGTCATAGTGATCCACCTGTTTTCAGCCTCCTCAGCACTGGGATGACAGGTGTGCAACACCAACCAGCTCAGTATACCCTGGGGGCAGGGCCGGCATGGCATGTGGGACTAGGGATTGAACCTTGGTCCCTGTGCTTGCCAAAGGAGGCGCTTAGTCCACTGAGCTATCTCACTGGCCATAGGTTGTAGGTTTATGAAGGCCCATTTATCCAGGAATTTATTCCAGAAACATCTATATTTAGTGATAAGCCTTTGAGGTGGCTGAGGCTACTGTAACCCCATAGAGATATCAGAAAGATACTTTCCAAGTTGTGTCTACCCATCATCTAACTTTATGGCTTTAACCTCATGGATGCCTTGGACCAGCATTTTACTGAGGGATTGCAAGGGTTGCCTGAACTACTTTGGCTCCAGAAGTAAGGCCTGAGGAGCTACAAGTGACTTCAAAGCCAGTCATCACTCATGTTCTTTCCTGACGGAAACAGCCCTATATCTGTGATTACAGAAGACAGTGGCCCTGGTAAGGAGCACAACCTGTTTGTGGATCAGCTTCTTGGAGCTTCAAGTCTTTAACTTAGTTATAGTAGTTATCAGTTAGGTACTTACTTTGTACAAGCATTGTGCTAGCCTGTTACATTGGTTACACTGATTAATATTTAGGCCTGTTTCCAGGGATATAATACAGACTCAGATTAAATAATTCACATAACGTAACATAGTTATTGAGAGGAGGAGCTTGTTTTCTGACCCCTCTGCATGCTACATTCAAATCCTGCCACCAAGAGGTACGCTAGAGGCGTGCTGTGCCCTTGCTTGAGTCTCCTGCTTCTCACAACTCCTGATCCACTTCAGCAGCATAGGGTTTCAGTATGCCCGTCAGGGGCTCAGATTTAGTGCTTTTATTTCCATCTAGTCCTCTGTGTAGCCAGGGTTCATGCAGATTAGCTGTGGACCTTTACTGCGGACTGGAGGTTTGGCCACATTTCCAAAGACTAAGCTAGATCGCTCTAAGAACTGTTGCCTGGAAGGTGTTTGTTGTTTTTTAATTGCTCATTTTCTCTGCTTCCCAGTACAGGGGCGGGGAGGAACTCTTGGATAGTGGCTGAGGAGAAGTGGTGATAGTTTCTGTAATAATTTAGTGTCTGGTGACCTTTATAAATGTTGCAAACTGCCTGACTTATGTATTAGTCTGTGGCAAGAGTCCTTACGTTGCTTCAGATTCTCAAAACCTCTGTAACTCCACAGAAAAATCTGTCAAATTCTTTTTCAGTTAAAACTTCTTTAAACTCTACACTTGATCCAGGTGATTCCTGGAGGGGTTTTGTTTTGTTGTTTTATTGTGTTTCTCCCTCCTAGATTGAGCCCAAGGCTTCCTGTATGTTAGGATAGTATTGCCAGCACACCTGAACCTATTTTAAACTGTTACACAAAAAAATTCCTTGGAATCACATTAATTTTAAAAATGGTCAGAGTTATTACAAATTTCTGTGTTATTTTCTCTCAAGTTCAAAAGTTCCCTAACAGGATTTCTTTTTTTCTTTCCCCTTAGGGTTCTCCAAGGCTGGCTTCTGCCTACATAGAAGGAAATACTGTGTAGCTTCCCCACTGTCCCACCTGTAGGCCCTTCCGTAGCCAGATGGTTCTGGCCCAGTATGCTCTTCGGAGGCTTCTGGCCTAATAAAGTTTCTGAGAGCAAAAGGGCAGATAGGTAGGTGGAAAAAACTGCCCGGCAGAAAGGATCTAGTGGAGTCAGCCCTGTTACCTGGAATTTGCAGGATAAGCAGGAATTTTCCCTGGATACAGCTCTGGAAACACTTTGCAGAGTAAATAATTGGCCCTGAGGAAAGCTGGAAAGGAGGAGGTGCCATCAAACTGACCTGGGCCACAGGAGGGGGAGCAGGCCCTTCCCGCTGGGTTTCTTCCTGCTTCAATTGATCAACCTCTCTATATCCCCCTTTCCAAGAGTGGCGACCAATGGCCAGTTTTCTCAGCGCTGGATCTAATTCCTTGAGTTTGTTATGGAAGTGTGACCCCTGAAGAAGCGAGACAGGAATTCCAACGGCAGTGCCCTGTAGGTGACTGAGTGCCCCTCCACAGGGGGCCCCTCACTCCTGCCCACAGAGGAAGCTAGGTATTTGGAGCCGGGTGGGTCCCACTGAAACCCGGAGCCTTGCCATTCCCCTCCGTGAGGAGACCTCCCAGGGCCATCATTCCGTCATTCCAGTTGAATTTATGCTCCGACCCTAGGATCAGTGCCGAGAAGCAAGCGAGGCAGTAGCAACCGTGGGAATATAGCTGGGAACCAGAGAATCCTAATAGGCACCACAGGTACCTTGGGGTGCCCCTCCATGGGCAAAGTAACAAAGTCAGCCGGCAGTAGGTAGGGCTCCTGAGCCTGGGTGGGCACGCGGTCCACCAGGATGGTTCCAGGCCCGGACCCACAGCCGTGGGGAAGAGAGCCCCGGCCAGTGAAGCACCACCTAATACTGGTGTCAGGACCCCACGCAGCCTACTAACGCCTCCATCCCCCTTTTACAGTCCGGTTACAGCTCTGGTGTGAAAATGGGTCTTTGGGTCGAGGAAGGGTTCTCCTCGGCTTTAAGCCTGCTCTGCCTGGCTCTGGATGGAGGCTCTTGGACGCCTGGGGGCCGAGTTCCGTTCACCGCTAAACCGGCCGAGTCTTCCAGGGAGCTCGGGCGTCTCGCAGAGAACGGTCGTGGGGCAGCGCGGCGAAGGCCGAGTGGCGCAGCTGGCAGCCGATGAAGAGGATGACAAGAGCCACGGAGAGTAGCAGCAGGAAGAAGAGCAGCAGGTAGGTCGGCAGGTCGGGCTTCGTGGCTGAGCAGTCCCGCACCCCACGCTCGGTGGCCAGCTCCAGCGGCAGAGCGCCCTCTGCCTTGACCGTGGCTCCCGGGGTCAGGGCGCCGCTTCCCGCCGCCTCAGGGCTGCCAGTGGCGTTGAACAAGTCGCCGTACATGGCCCAGGGTCTTCACTCGCGCCGTTCCGCAAGTCCCAGTGCCTACATGGCGCTGCCCGCCCTCCCCGCTGCGCGCAGCTGACCTGGAACCAAAGCGTGCGGACAGTGGAGCACGGAAGCCCCTCGGCGCTCCCTCCAGGCTCAGCGGTGGACTCCGGCGCTGGGGGCTGCACAGCTCTGAGCCTGCGCCCCTCGCTCAGGGCTTTCCGATTTCTTTTGCTCGCTACTAGGGCAAAGGTCCCGAGCCCTGGACTCCTCACGGTTTTGCAGCCGTTCTCAGCTCTGATCCCCAGCTCAGGCGAGCTCGGGTCCAAGGCTTCTCTGGGGTGTAGCAGTGCAGTGTAAGTGTGACCGCAGCTCCGGGACCTTGAGAAACCTGGACGTGAAGCCCAAGGAGGGCGGGCGACTCGAGAATCCTCGGGAGCCGCTGCTGCCTCCTCTGAGCAGTTCTGCAGCTTTGGGTCCCTATCGAGTCCCCTGGTGTGTGGCAAGCTGGTCCTGCTGGCTCTGCTGCTGTGCGAGACTGAGCTCTGAGGCAGCACTTCGCCTGTTCGCGCGCGCGCGCGCGCGCGTGCATGTGTGTGTGTGTATGTGTGTGTGTATGTGTATGTGTGTGTGAAGCCAAGGGGCAGTGGGGAGGGGGGGGGGTGATGGCTGCCCCCAGGAGAGGCTGCAAACCAATGAGGATTAGCGATGATACCGCTGTGACTGCCTTTGGCCAGCCCCACATTGCTGGGATCTAGAGGGAGAGAAAGAGGAAAGCCGGGAGGAAGAGAAGAAGGGAGGGAAGGAGAGACAGACACAGAGACAGAGACAGACACAGAGACCCAGAGATAGAGACAGAGAAAGAGATGGAGGGGTGATGTAAGCTCACTACAGACTTAAGAACAGAGCAGTAGGCCAAACAGACTGTCTGCAGGTAGAGATCCCTTTTTTCCCCTTCTTCAAGTTTTACCTTGGGGCACAGTTAACCTACCCTGCTGGGTAGCTCAGGCAGGGCATATGGGGCGAAGGTGAGGCTTCTGGAGAAAGCTGGTCCAGCTGGGCCATGTGCTTCCCCACCATGAGCTCACCTGTTTAGTGACCCTTCCTGCTCTTGCTGCAGCACAGAGGGGGAAGAGGAGGACACAGCACTGGCCCTGAACCATGTACCTTGGGCACTCTTGGAGTCTTCGAGAGACTTGGTGGCCAGGACAAAAGTAGGCAGTGAATTGGATGGGGGGGGGGGGTTCCTTTTCTAGGAGTCCAAATTCCTCACTTCCTGTGAGTGCACACCCAGACCTTGCAATTAGAAAACAGGTCCACTACGATCCCTTGTACTTCTTATGCCAGGAGGTCATTGGCCTGCAGGGTCAAGCAAGCATGGAGAGGCCCCTGCAGTATCTCCCACTCAGTCCCATGGACTGGCCTCTAGGGAGTCTCCCTGGGCCAGGAGGAGGCTGTATGCAAGGCAGGACTGAGCAGGTCTCATCACTGCCCCATCTGCTTCTCACCATCCCAGAAAGAGCCAAGTTTGTCTGGGACATTGTCCAGTGTGAAATAAGGTCACAGAACCCTGGGATTCTATGCTTCACTTCTACCTAGGCCAGCATCTCATTTTTCAGACAGGAAATGGGTTCTGAGAGGGATGAGGCACTTGAGAATGGCCAGGGCTCATCCCTGTGTTAGCACAGGAGAGCTATCATGTAACAAAGGCAGTGCCACAATGGCAGTAAGCAGGCGTGCCATTCTCAGAAGACCTGACCTATTTTGGACAACATTTTCCTCAGCCAGTCAGATCCTAAAGAACATTATAAAAACCAGAACAGGCCTCTAGTATGCTGGATGGATGGAAAGGTTTACTCAGGAGAAGGCTCTGAACTCAGTAACTTTGTCCTGTAGGGCTTGAATGCAGGATTTGAGGAGCTCTGTTTGGGGCTTGCCTGGAATTTCCTCCTGGACTTGACATGAGGGAGCAGGAAGATACTTCCGTGGAGTGCACCCAGGTCACAAGATTTCCTGCTATGACCTGGGCAGCTGGGATGTCTTCAGTGAAGTCTGTGGCTGAGTTCAGGTATGGGCCATAGGACAAGCAGCAGTGATAGGCAATCTCTGGTGCTTGGGACACCTGCTGTGGTCATCTAGGAAGAAGAGGTTGCAGAGGGCTTGGTATAAAGGGAGAGTCCCTGTCATCCTATTATTTATGGTGGAACAGAGCAACCTCTAAGCCCAGGACCCTGCTCATTTCTTCCCCACAGCTACTTTTCCACTTCATGCCTCAAGAGGTCACATCTGAGAATAAGGAGCTGGAGCTTGAATCTCATGCTTGACCATAATGGACAGCTGTCTCTCCTTGCAGAGAAGCTCCAGGAACTACCATTTGTAGCCCTCTCACCACAAGGTGAGCTCGGTACTTGGGCTTCAGAGTTCATCTTTCTTACTCCAACAACCTGTAATAGCATTATCATCTTCACCTTTCCCAGGAGGAAGCCGGAACCCTAAGATGGGTATTGCTTGCCAAGTTCACACAACTGAGTCTTGGTGGGAAAGGAGCCGCAAACTCCAGCCTGCACTTGAACTCAGTCCTGGTATCCTATTATAATAAGAAACAACACAGAATGTGTAGTCAAGCTGTCTTAATCTTTTCCACAGTAGGAAAACATATGCTGTCCATTTTGGGGAGGTCCTTTAGCCATGGAATAAGGAGGGCTTTTTTTTTTTTTTTTTTTTGAAAGATATTTTGAGCCCTGAGAGGGCAGTCACCATGTTCCCAGGACAGGAAATTAAACAAGGCTGCTACTGAGTAAATGCAGAGATTAAGTTTACACAGCTTTTTATACAAGCCAGGGCAAGCTTGCATTAACAGAGGTTTGTATACTCATACATTTAAGTCTTTGAAAAGATTATAAAAGGGGACTCAGAGGTCCACTTTGACAGGCAGAGGTCACAGGGCTGAGAGCTCAGAATGACCTCTTTCCCATTACATAGTTTTGAGTGGCACACATGCCTGTCTGCAGAGAGCCTAAGGGAGTTGAGACAGGAGTGCCTTTTCTGTCACAACAGAGCCATTTAGCAGCCATTGAGGGAAAACTTGGGAGACAGCGAGTACTGGAGACCCCACCCCCCTCAAGATTTCGTAAACTGTTTGCAGTGGCCTGTGGTGCTTGATGAATAGTTTCTATTTCTTCCACATGCTAGGGAACTTATTACTAAACTACACAGTGTCACTGGGCAATTGGGAGTGCATGTCAAGGGTGAGAAGTTGCTGTTTTGGTGGAAGTTGATTGTTCCTGTGGTGGGTGCTCCTTGTGTATGGTGTTGGTGGCAAGTTTAGACAGCTGCACAGTGAATGCTGATAATGCTGAGGATGTTCTTGCTTGGAGAAGTTTCCGGTTTTTTAACCATCACCCTTGCCATCACCCCTTGTTGTTCTGTTTCTGCTTCCTCCCTCTTTTTTAAACGTGTGACGTTGACAATTATAATGGTCAGTGATGTAAGGTTTTTCTTTTTCAAGTGGGCATTTTAAATATGAAATGGCAAGTAGCCCAAGCCTAGGCTCTGAAGGCTCAAGGTGGCTGCGGTTTGGATCATGAAGTGGCTAACTACCAAAAGCATGAGGTGTGAGGTGTAAGCACGGGATGGTTCCCAAAGAGAGAGGTCACAAAGGGGTACAGTCTCCTATTGCAGAAACTGAGTCTCCATCCTCTGGTGCTGCTACTCTATGGTTTCCTGGTCAGGTCAGACAGTGGATTAGAAAGTTAGGCTCCAGATGCTGGGGCCACCAGAAAAGGGTATAAATCTGCCTACAGGCTGTAGGTATTTGTTAACACTGACTCTGATGATGGCTGACTTTGGGTGTGCCAGTTTTCAGAGCAAGTCTCACTATCCCCTGGTTAGCACCTTCGTGCCGTTCTCTTTGTTCCAGTGTGCTATGACCTTGCCTTAGACTCAGCTATGGAGATGGGCAGCAAGGGGGGCCAGACCAGGACCAAAGAATTTATCAGGCAGAAATTGTGTTTTGCTAGGTTGCAACTCATAAGGTTTACATACTTATGCTATGCAGTATTACTTTAGGTAGTACCTGCATATGGTGTTAAACACTACTGAACTGTACAGTGGCAACATTTCTGTCTTCATCTATTATTCTTATTATGGCTAAGAGGCAATTCCAATCCAATTCTGTGTCAGTCCTGGTCCTCCAAGAAACATGTATGTGAGAATTGGGCAAAACACCTGAGCAGTACAAGGTACAGGCAAACATGCAACATGGAGACCCTTCAGATGGCAGTGCTGATGGATGTGATCCCTGGGAGAGGAGAGAAAGAAGGGGCTTGGTAAGAAGAACTTCAAACTAAAAAAGGTCTCATCTGGGTTCTGGAGGTGGGGTTCCTAAGCAAATGATAGGATGTCCCCTGTCAAGCAGGAGGTATGAGGGGCTTGCTGGCCCAGAGCAGGAACATCTTTCCTGTGTCCAGTCTGGGCTTGGTGACCCTTCACAGAGGGCCACTGAGTCTTGGAGGAAGGGGCAGGTACCATGGGTTGATGTCTCAGCAAGACTCTTCTCTCCTGGCCCTATCCCTGGCATGGCTCATCTTTGCTCCCTGTCCCAGTACGAGAGGCAGCACTGGCTACCTTCTGCTGGCTCTGTGTCTCTCATTCAGGGCCTGCTTAGGGTGCCAGTGTAGATACCATTGGATTTTGGGGTGATTAGCTCAGTGTCAGGAGATTGGCCAGGGTCTCATCACTGTGGTCAGTGAAAAGAGTCCCAGGTATGTCCTGGTCTTTGCGTTTTGCTAGGTTTTCTCTCTTCTTGTCATCAGTATTTCTATTGGCTTGACTGCTTCTTAAGCTCAGAGCCCCGTTGCTGGGTGCTGAGATTACAGAAGCCTCCCACCCTTTTCTCATCTTCAGGAGTAGATCGGGTTGTCTGGAATCTAGACTTTGTATATCCGAGGGGTCCTTTATGAGAATGAGATGGCAGGATTAGGCTTTAAGGTAAATATTTCTTTAGAACAGGAAGCAGAATAAAAGTGAATTGAAAATGTAAAAAATCTGACAAAGATCTCAAGTGCAAGATGAATCAAAACATTACCTAGATTCACTTCTAGAAAGGAGAGACTTAGAAAGGCATCTGGCTCAGTGGCATTAGACTTCAGGCATGGGCCTGTAGGGAGGCTGAGGACTGGCCCAGGTGACCTGTAACCCCACCCATAGTGAGGAGCAGTATCAGTAGAAGATGGGTGTGAGCCAGTGCTGGGGATTAGGCGAGGCTGGGGCAGCAGTGGTGCAGGCTGGAGCTCTCTGCTTCTGGTTCTTCCGAGCCAGGGCCTGGTTAGGGCCTGACATCCCTCTTGGGATTAGTGTTGCACTACATGGGTAAGCGTCTTCTCTGTACCACCCCAGTCCTTACCATGACCAGGCCAAGCCTGTGACTCCTGTCTTTGACAAAGCACTTCCTTCTTTATAGGGACTCATATGACTGACCTGGTGTTATGTTGCACGTCCAGATGTCCCCCTAAAGCCTTATGTACTTTTTCAGAAGCAGCTGAATCTGGAGTTTGTGGCTGATTCATGATTCATTGCTAGGATTAAGAGTGCTAGGATTAAAGGTGGGTGATTGCTAGATTAGCCCACTACTAGACTGGCACTGCCCTAATTCCAGCCATTTAGATAAAAAGGAGCAGAAAGAGGTATAATTCCCCCCTTTTTGCTCTTACTTGCTTTTGCTATCTTAACTACTATTGCCCCTCTGCCACCCTGCCTTGGAGCCAGCCAATTATGGACTGAAACCTTCACAAACCACGATCCAAATAACCTTTCCCCTTTAACGTTGGGTATTTTTCTCAGCAATGAGAGAAAAGTAGCTGAGATTCCTGGTCTCCTCAGAGCCTGTCTTCATGGCACCTACCTCCTCACTACTTTGAATGAGAGGCTGACCCAGGAGTCATCCTTGGGCAGCACTTAATCTGTGGCACTGACAGGACAGAGGGGGCGTCCATCCCTGCCTAGAAGGAGGAAGAAAATCCAAGTTTATAAAGCTTAGGGGCATATTCCTCCAGGGTTTGAAATTGGTCCTCCCACCTTCCTAAAGATTCAATAATTTGTTTTCTCTTCCACAAATCCTACCCTGAACCCTCTGCATGTACATTGGCAGTTTCAACAACTGGGGTCAAAAATATTCAGAATGAAAAGTTGTATCTGCATTGACAGGTATAGAAGTTTTACTCTTGTTATTAGGTAGATGATACAGTAAAACCTCTATTTACATAGCTTCTACATGGAATTAGGTACTATAAATAACTTAGAGATGACTTGAAGTAGCTAACAGGATATGTGTAGGTATATGCAGATATTGCATTTGAGGTAAGGAGCTTGAGTATCTTTGGTTTGTGACGTCCCAGGGGTCCCTGGATTCTCTGCCCCCTGCCATAATGATGCAAACTAAATAATCTCGGTTCTCTTAGATCTGTGCAATTCTTTCCTATAGCCAGTCATGCCCTCCTGCACACCTTCCCTTAGTTATGGCCTGGGACAGCTTGCATGCCTTTATTGGAGAATGGACAGCCCATTTCCTCCCATGGGGGGAGTGGCAGATCCCTGCTAGTTGCTCTTAGGTGTGTGAGCAGGACAGAAAAAGACCTCTTGACTAGAGAAGCAGCAGAGTGGTCATTGCAGAGCTGAAAGGTTGGTCCCTTTGGCTGTATTACTCCTTGCCAGGGAGGGAGGGAGAAAGTGAGGAGAGATGCAGAGGCCCATGGCCTGGTTCGTGAAGCAATGTGAAAAAAGTTTTGAGAGAACTGAAGCTGTCCTTTAAGTGGCATTTTAAAATCTAAATTGGAAACCCCATTAGCATTGCCATTTTGTGCTGAGGCAATAGAAATTCATCATCTCCTTCCCTCAGGCACGCACATGAGCTCTTAGGTTGTCTAGATCCTAGAAGCTGTCCTCTGGGGAGACACATGTGGTCCCCTGTGCCCCACTCTGGCTAAAAAAGGGGTGTTTTCCACCCTGACCCTGGGAGGCTTCCCTCAGGCTCATGTCTGGTGGATGGTGGAGGTGGGCTGGGTGATGTGGAATCATCTGCCCCTGCTTAGAGAAAGCCTTTAAGTTTGCACTCCCCCGGATCTGGTGCCAGTCTTCAGTGGGTGTGTGGAACCACAGCAGACACTTGGGGGTGGTAAGGGCCTTTCAAGATAGGACAAGTCACATCTACCTCTGTTCTTCTGTGCCTCTATTCACCTATCCTGGTGAGAAAAGCGTTGTGCATCAGATCTCTGATCTGAAGGACTGCAAGCAATGTCTCCCAAGGACTTGTGCCTTAGTTTTTCCCCTGGGATCTCCTCTACCCTCACCCCATCGGAGTTACTGGTTATACTTTTAAAGATTCAGATTTTGGTCCCAATTCCCAAGATTCAAACCACTTGCAGTTATCAAGTGGTTTATCCGTTTGTGTTCATGTCCACATGCACATCACATTGTTAGGAGCTAGCCAAGGCATCCCCTGCACTTGCTGATGCCTGTGGTCCTTCCATGTAGCTCAGCAGCAGCTGGGCTCCCAACCTAGTTGCCGCAGAAAAGAGACAAGATTGCAACGTTCAACTATCATAAAGGTAAAATTTTTGCTTTTGTGTTTCCAAAGCCTCGGTTGAGACTTGGAGCTAGACATGACGAGTAAGGGCAGGGTCACAGCTAGCACATATGGCTAGTGATGTGGGTGAATTATGGAAAGGTTCCCTCCTCCGTGGCCTCCTATTACCCCCTACTTTGCAGCAGGGCACTTTGTGCAGAGCACATACTGTTCAATCTTATACAGCAGCCCTGCATAGGGAAAAAATTTTCCATCCTTAAGTGAGAAATGATCTGTCTGCTCTTGGGGCAGGGTGGAATGAAAAGTAAGTACAGTTGTGGGAGAAATAAGGAGACCTTAGAGCAGTGATGGTGAACTTTTCAGAGCTTTTGTGATGCAAATAGTCTGTTGTGGAATGCGTGTCACCACCCAAAGGCTCCCCACCTTGGCCTTAGAAGTTAGCTGGTGCCTGGAAAAGAGCTGTGGGGTCCTCTGTTTGAGGAGAGAGAACAGAAACCCAGGTAGTCTGGGGAATTGGGATGCAGAGGGAGAGAATAAATAGTTTTCTTAAGGAGACTCCACAAAGACAAGAGCCTTTAGCATAGAGGTGGCTTCCCCAACCCCCGTGGGGGAGAGGTAGTCAGATCTTTCCTTCAAACCCACCTGTGTGCATGCAGATGTGCCTAGAGCCCAGAGAGGCTGTTGTGCAGTTTCAGAGCAGTCTGGAGACACAAGCTTCTGAGTTAGTGCCTTGGGAAGGGACTGAAGCCAGTGCGCAGGTACTCTGGGGTGTTGCTGATGGAGATGAGGGCCTGGGGCACCAGCAGCCAGTAGGGCTGGCTTGTAGAAAGCAGGGTGGAGGACAGGGCTCTGCGGATGCCAGCCATGCAGAGGCTGGGGTGAGACACTGCCTGCCTCCCCATGCACAAGGTAGCCCAGTGCCTGGAGAGTGGGGGTGGGCATTCTGGGCTAAGCTGAGATTTGTAACCCTTGGAGGAATGGAGAGTTTCTGACAGAAGCTGACAAGAAAACAGAAAGAACCTTACATATTCTATCCACTTGAATTTGTGGATTAAAATGACATAAATATGCAAAGAAAACCATAAGTGAATCCCCCGTTAGTTATTTTTGGGTGGTTGAATTAAGGGTGATTATCATTTCCTTTTTTTTTTTTTTCCTGAGTGTTGTGGTTTTGGCAAATTTCTCTAGTGACCATGGTTTACTTTTTAATGAGAACAATAATTTAAGAAACAGTATAAAACAAGACAGCAAAAATAATTTATTTTGTGCCTTCTCTCCTTTTGTGGCCTTGCTGAAGTGCCTCCTGCTTGGCATGCTGTAACCCCTCCGCTTGCAGGAAGCAGAGGCCTGGCACCCCTCTCATGGGGCTGCCAGGAAAGGCTGTGAGCCCCGATTCATAATGGCAGTGATAGTCATGTTACAAAGAACCATTTTGCATCCTCTCTGCACCCACTCGGAAGTACAGCCAGGGCAGAAGAGAAATTCATTTGTGGCTTGGGGACATAAATGGTCTCTCTTCCAGCCATGCAAGCTTGTCTTTTGGGGTTCTGCTGAGACAGAGGACAGTGATTTAGACTATTTCAGATCTAAGCTCCAAAAATAGCCCAGAATAGTCCCTCAAATCCTTACAATCTGCTTCCCAGGCCCTGTGGAGCCCTCACTCAGAGATCTGCCTTTCCTGAATCACGACAGAGGAACAGGCCCCACCCTGGAGGTCCCACTTGGGTATTTGGAAAGAAAGAGGAAAGAATGACAAAGCCAGCAGGGCCCCTTTAAGGAATCCGAATCTGGGAGGGGATGAGGATGAAAATAGAACCAGAGAGCAGGACGGAGAGGTTTAGTGGACTGGCGGGAGAAACATGCTGATTATTAAAGAGCAAATTACCTGGGCCTAATTATGAATGCACTTAGACAGCACATTTCCTCCTGATGCAGGTCGGAAGTGGCTCAGTTTTAGTCACAAAGAGTAGGAAACGGTGAGTGAGGTAAAAAGTAAATCTCCAGGGCAAGAGCCTGCCCGTTGTGTTCCTGTTCCTCCCACCTCCCTGTTGCTCTTAGTCTGCTGGGAAGTGAAGTGGACTCACAGCCCTCCAGCAACACCACACTTGCTCAGCCAGACTAGCGCTGTTCATCTTACCGTCTTTGTTCAAATACTTGGAATGATGGGCACAAATCCTCACCTTTCCCAAGAGATCTCATGCCGGGTACCTTGACAGCATAAGCTGCCTCATGCCTACTTGAGGTTATCTGCTTCAGCCTCTGCTTTCTGACTCCTGGTGAGTTCCAAGATCTCAGGACAGGGGAAAGGAGAGTTGTTCAGGTCCCAGCACCTAAAAGGCATTTTCTTTGCCTCTAAGAAACAGGAGAAAATTCAAACTTGGCCTTCCCTAGACTATTGTTAGAGCATTTACTGCCCCTGTCTTTAAGAGCAATATTGTCTGATGAGGGAGGAGCAGCTTTGCTCATGCTTTTTTTTTTTTTTTTTTTTAATTCTTGCTGAATTTCAGGGCTTTATCCCTATCTTTTCTCCATGTCCAACTTTAGCTATCATTCTGAAACTGGATAAGTCTCACTTGAAGCAAGCCATAGCCCTGGACCACTCTTGAAGTCCAGCCTCATCTCTACTACCCACCAGTCAGGTGGCCTGATAGGCATGCCAGCTAGCAGGGGAAGTCTCTGGCAACAGTGCTCAACTATGGCTGACCATCAAAGTCAACTGGGTCAGTCTAAGTTCTATATTACCTCTAGCTCTACATTAGCATTACATGTCCCAGGAGATTTTAGGTAGGAGGTCCCAGGAACACATTGGAAATATCTCTCAAGAAGAATCCTTCCCTCCCAGGCTGCCTACCAGGGACAGTCTCCCTGTATTCGTTGCCCAGGCTAAGAGCTGTCCTGCTGTTCAGTTCTTTTCATTTCGTATCCACTCAGCTCCCAGGCTTTTTGATCTTTCAGTTTATAGGGCGTCCCATCCAGCCCTTTCTATGACATAGGGGTAATGAAACTTCCCCTGCCCAGCTCACTAACTTGTTTTAACTAAATGAGTTGAAGGTTGTGAAAGCACTAGATAGTGTAAGATTTGAAATCTAAGAGTATGTTATCATTGTCTCTTGGCAATGTTAATTGGCTTTTTGTTACTATAATGAAATACCTGAGACGATTAACTTATTTTCAAAGATTATTTTCATTTATAGTTCTGAAATTTTCAGTCTATGAGTGATTGGCTTCATTTGGGTGGTTGGGAGGGCTGTATCTAGCAACCTGGCAGGACTACACTGTTTACAACATGGGTCAGGGACCAAACAGGAAAGAAGCAGGAGCCATGCCCCATAATCTGCTTTGAGAGCAAGCTCCCAGGGATCTGTAGGACTCCCATAATGCCGCTTTCCCTAAAGTCTCTAGCACCTCCCAGCAAAGCTACCAAGCCTTTACCATACAAGTCCTTGATGGATATTCGGCAACTGAACTATGGTAGGTAATAATCCACAATTTCCTTGTGACAGCTCCTCTGTATTACCTCTCCCACTCTTATTAAAATCTCATCCACCTACCTAACTGTTCCCAGCCTCATTTCTTTCTCTAGGGAGACTATACCCTCCACCTCCCACCCCAAAGCCTAAGGGATCTTTCCAGTCCTCCATGCACTGCAGTATGTGAGATGAGATGAAGAGCAAGTTTTCTGGCTGTACTCAGCTTATTGAAGAAAGTGTGTACGCCCCCTGGAGAACGGCCAAAACTATTTGGGGAAGGGAACAGAAATTCTATTGGTGTTTAGAAATAAGACAGTGGAATACAGCTGACCTGGCTGGGCTGAAAACCCTTACTGTAGTTTTAGTAATACCTGCTGACCTGGACTTGTTGAATACTATTCATTGAGGTTCAGCTGTGTAATTCCCGAAAAGATTATTCTTTTGTGATGAATAGGTAAAATTACTCTTCTATACATGCTTTGAATACATCAAAATTCCTCGACCATCACACAGCACCTTTGCTTTAATTTTCTGTTACTCCATAACAAACCACCCCAAAATTAGTGATCTAAAGCAATGGTACTTTATTATTTCCTGGAGTGTTGTGGTTGACAAGGCTCAGCTGGGTGATATTCTCCCTGCTGTAGCAGTTTCATTCATGTACCTGCCTTTGGCTGGAAGCTTGACTAGGCTGGAAAATTTGAGAGCTCTCCTCCTCTGAGGTTTTGCTCCATATGTCCTCTCCAAATTCAGTAGTCTGAGTTCACAGGAAGTTTTACTGTGAGATGACTCCCAGTGGGTATGTGCTTATCCATAGTGTCCACTAAGACTTGTTCATGTCTTTTTGGATGACTAGGCCTAGAAGAAATAAACATGGCAGGAGTACACGGAGGCATAATCATTATCATTAGGGCTACAGATGGAACAGTTCACCAGCATTGTATTTTCCTGCTTTTCTTGCAAAGGCATCCAAATACTTCACAGAATAGCAGTCATACAAGGCTTTTGTTTGTGACAATGGAACATCTGTCCCAAAACAGTGGCTTTCAACTGCAACCTCATGCAGCTGGCTCCGCCATTGCTTATGCTTGGAGTTTTGTGGTATATTTCTGGGGAGGTTGTGCGGGTTCAGCTCCTCTGTTGTATTCCAGTGGTGGTTTGTATTTCTGGGCGACCATTGCATGTAAGGAGGATATACTGAGTCCTGTGTCATCAGTATGTGTGTGTGTGTGCGTGTGTGCATGTGCGCAGATGTTTATGTGATTTTCGCTTTGTAGTACAAGGCCCTTCCATGCTGCTACCTTTTGCTCAACCATTTCTGGTGTGGCCTCCAGGGAAGCCTGTAGGAATCCCTGCCCATGATGAAGATTAAACCACTGATAGCTCCTTGTGTTGCCTCCAGGTCTCTGCCACTAGGTGGACATGATATGGAGCGCACTTCTCTATTTCTGTCCTTCCCTTGTGCTTGGATCTCTTTCCTTGGTGCTGCCTGTGTTATGGAGGGGGCCTGTGGCTTAGCTCAATTGTTTAAGTGCCTGCACAGGCAAGCCCAGTCAGGTGCAGGGAACTGGGGTTTGATCCCCTGCTTCACAAGCCTTACTTGACATGCCATTAAGGCAGCCTGAGCCAGAAAAAAAAAAAATCCTTCCATGTTGCGGAACACCAGAATGATCAGTCATGCACTATCCGCTTGGGACACACTTTTAGTCTCTTTTTGTGCTCTGTGGGTGTCATACACACAGGCACAAGCTGGGCATAGAGGGACAAATTCTTTGGTGTCTTCACATATCTATGATCTTGTGCTGAAGTATTAGCTCCCTTTTCCAGAAAGTGTGTCTTACATTTCACTTTGAGCCAAATTGTTCATGTCATATATTTTTAGGGAGAGGCAAGAATGAATTATCTTTAAGAATCAAGAAAATGGCATTTTACTCTTTGTGAGCAGCATTGGAAATCTACGCAAAATGCCTAGGATACTTACTTATGTCGTCCTCTCCCTGAAGCTGTAGGCAATGAAATTCACTCACCTTTGGGCTCTTTCTTGGGAACAGAGAAGCTCAGGCATCCCAGGACACAGACAGACATCTGTCTAGAAGCCACCTCTGTGGCTTTGGCTGCAGCAGAGAATGCACATTCTCTCTGTGCTCTGGAGGTAGTGAAAATGCGGAGGCTCTTCACATGAAACTGGTCCAGCTCTCAGATCAAATGCTTACCTTAAGAAGGAGGCATCAGGTCTCCACAGGCTTGAGTGGCCTTCTAATCCTCCAGAAAGGGCCAGGAGCTCTGCTCTGCTTGAGTGTCCATTCCAATTGGAGCTGAGCATGAAACCCCAGAGGTCTTCTGTTCTATCACTGAAGTGATCTAGAGGACCACATTTGTCCCTCCACAGGTCTGGGGAAGTCACTGCTCTCTCTCTCTTTTTAATTTTGTTTTAGCTTTGGTACAGATTTTAATATTCATTCTTCCTTGCTTTATTAAGTATTTGTCCCTATATTCACCTATCTATCTTTTTTCTTTCTTGATGCATTTTAAATAAAATTATACACATATATCAGCTTCTAAATACCATAATAGCCTGTGGGTCAGTGG
>PVKN010008354.1:5398-25355 GCA_004027915.1 Capromys pilorides
GAGGTAGGAGGATTGGTGTCAGTTTGAGACTAGCCTGAGCTACAAAAGTGAGTTCAGGGCCAGTCTGAACTTTATAGCAAGACCCTGTCTCAAAAAGACAACAAACAAACAAACAAATAAATAAAAATTAAAAAATGAAAAATACATGCATATGACGAGTGTGGCAGCACATGCCTGTTATCCCAGCACTTGGAGGCTGAGTCAAGAGGATCAGTGTGAGTTTGAAATCAGTCAGGGCTACAAAAGTGAGTGCAAGCTCAGCCTGAACTGCATACTGAGACCATGTCTCATAACAATAATGAATAAAATAAAATAAAAGCTTGGTAATTTTGCAGTAGTTCATATCAATGTATGATACCCACCCTCTCTTTTAATGTATTTGTTTTTTACAGTCTCATTAGTTACTTCTGAGGCCCAGAACTAACAAAAGGGAAGGGGAGTGTCAAGGGCAGCCTGCTGTCTTGGTGCCTGGAGACACTGCAGTCAATTCCATGCACACAAAGAAATCACTTGGCTTTTATTCCTCCCACTGGGGGAAATAGCTTAGGACACAACAGAAAACCGCACTGGGTGTGGTGGTGCATTCCTGGAATCTTAACACCGTTGGAGGCTGACCCAGGAGGATTTAAGGTTTCAGCCTGGACAACATAGTGATGAAATAACAACATATAAAAGCACCCTTCCCTATCCAAGATGCATGTTAGTAATACACAGGGCAAACATACAAATACATACATATAATTGAATAAATAAGTGAGACTATCAAATCCCAACACTTGGGAGGCTGAGAAAGGAGGATTAATGTGAGTTCAAGACTAGCCTGGGTTACAAAAGTGAGCTCAAGGCCAGCCTGGACTGCATAGTGACACTCTTTCTCAAAAGGACAGATAAATAATTAAATGAATAAATAAATAAAAATAAAAAAGAGAATCAAGTCACTGAGTGATCTTGAGAACTTACATTCATATTTCATCTATCTGTCCATCCATGTATGTACTTACTTTTTTTTTTTTTTTTTTTGGTCCTTTTGAGACAAGTTCTCGCTATTCTGTTCAGGCTGGCCTTGAGCTCACTTTTGTAGCCCAGGCTGGTCTCAAACTGGAACTGAGCCTCCTGTCTCAGTGTCTCAAATGCTGGGATTATAGGTATGTGCCACCACGCCCAGCTATACTTACTTTTAAGATAGGATATCACTATGGAATGAAGATTGGCCTTAAACTCAAGGTGGTCCTCCTCCCTCAGCTTCCAAAGTTTTGAGATTATGGGTTTGTTCTTTCACACAAAGAGAGGTTGCTTTTATGACCATTTGACAATTATTTTATTTTAATATTTTGGTTGGCTCAGCCTACACTGAGAGTGTGGCTGATCGGGCATATGTTGCCAGGGATCGGAAGCGTGGTCTCCTGCAGGTGCCTAAGCTCGTCTAAGCAGGCACTTTAGAGCTCTAAACTATCTTGCTCACCCCCATTTGACAATTATTATTGCTATTAATTTATGTATCTATTAGGGGGTCTCCAGGGTCTCAATACACAGACTGAACTTGTGATCCTCCTGTTTTCAGCTTCCAGGTGATGGGATTACAGGTGTGAGTCACCACACCCCATATCAACTGCCATTTCAGCACACAACAGGAGTGGGGCCAACACAGCATGCCTGGGACTCTAAGCAGGCACTTTACTTCCCTGAGCTATGTAACTAGCCTGTATTTGACAATTATGTAGAGAGGACTGACACACACTACATAATTACTTTTCTTGTCACTATTTCAAACAATTCAACACTCAGAATTTCAGCAATGAAATATTTTATTTTGTCTAAAAGTTCAATTAATACACCAGCATAGTCTGGTGTGGTGGCGCATGCTTGTAATCCCAGCACTTGTGGGGCTGAGGCAGGAGGATCAATGTGAGTTTGAGACCAGTCTGGACTACAAAAGTGAGCACAAGGCCAGCCTGAACCACATAGTGAGACCCTGTTTCAAAAAGGCAATACAATACCATACAATAAAATAAATACACCAGCATGGCAGAGGCAACACAGCTCAAGGTCTGACTGTGGGAAACAGAGATAGAATAACAGAGATGGGAGGTAGATTTTTATAGACCATGCCCACGGTGACCTACTTCCTTTGACCGGCTGTGCCTCCCAACATCACATTGAGGTATAAATTCTGGGAAATGATCCAGTGATAAGTATAGGCCTCCATGATCCTGTCATCTCATGAAAGCCCCATCTAGCAAGAAGGGAAGCTTTGTGGGGGCATCTAGATTTAAAAAATATGATCACGCAGTTCAGGATGCACACAACTGTAACATCTGAAAGAACTTCGGTGATGATACTCCACTGTGACTTCCCAGTATCCACTAGGATCCCGGCTGTACAATTGGCATCCCATGCACAAGTTACAGGAGTAGGTACAGATTTGCACCCTGAGGGATGGTCTAAGAGCCCCCAGAACACTATCTAATTCAACACACACCTGGGTAAACTGCTGACGGTGCACAAACTTTGTTGGAATGTTGAACTCATAGCTCTCCAGGGGGGCAGGATACATCCCTAGGGTTAAGTGGCTCAGTCCAGTAGTTACTTGTAGCAAGACTTGAAGGGTGCTTAGGGAAAAGTGGTTCCCATAGCAACTGAATTTCTTGAGCTGGGAGCAGTGGCTCAGGGCAGGCAAGATGACAAGGACTTTAGAGTCTGTGAGGTCACAGTGCTCTAGGGCTAGTGTCTCCAGAGTGCTGGTCAGTTTATCTATCAGAATCTGGAGGGTCTCAACATGCAATGATTTCATTGAAATCCCCCTCAAAGTCAGGGACTTGAGCTGGCTTGTGCTTGTACTCTTGGACAGATGCTGAAGGTCACATTCCTTCAGTGGACTTGAACACAAGAAAAGGACCTCCAACGGGTTCTGACTCCTGCAGAGAGAGAAACATTATTAAGTATGAAAGGTGGTGCTGAGTCAGGACCATTACTATCCCAAAAATTGCTCTTATTATCTGAGGATCAACAGGATGGTGTGAGGTAACAGCACTGTTTATTCAAGTACATCACTTGTCTCGTTGTCCAGTCTTATTGTCTAAAATGCCCTGAATTTCATAAAACAGAAAATCACAGCTCTGGCCATATGAGGCCAGTGGGTAGGCTTCATGAATGAAGAACCCAGGAAAAGTTTGTCAGTGGAATGCAGTTGGTCCCGTGCCCTCAGCAAAGCCTGTGTTCCTGTTCCTATCTCTGCAGTCCTCATCTTCCCTCTCAGATCCACATTCCTGCACAGCTCACCTGCTCAGTGCCATTCCCTAAGCATTGTGAAGGTGTTTATCTTGCTTCCCCCAAAGCCTTATGCAAGCACTGCTGAGGATTCGAGAAAGTGGCAAGAACATGTATATGATAACTGGATCAGTGCAGTGACCAGTTTTCCATGGCTTTATGGGACAGAATTAATTAAAAGTTCAGCACCACCCTGCCTGGATGGCACCAACCAGCTGCCTTATACCCTGGATGAAAGCTAAAGGGATAACAGAAGGTGGCTTGCTGCTTTCCGCCCACTGTGTGGTGGACTGCTGCTTCTCTTTTATGCCTGCATCAAGATGACTGTGGATTGAGACCTCTATAAACTGTGAGCTAAATAATAACTTTCTTCCTTTAACTGGAGGCTATGGAGTACCACTGTCCAAGCAAGAGAGTGACTTTTAGGAGTCAATAAGTTGCCTTTCTCTGAGGGGAACAGTAAGGACGGCTGGCTTCCCGGCCCAGGTGTTGAGCACAGTTCCTGGCCCAATGCACAGGAGTGTGGAGTTGGACTCCACTACTGCTCTCCCTCATGTTTTCCAAGCACCTTACCTAGGTCTGATTCCTAATGATTGAATCTCATCTGGCCTCATTTTATCTGCTCTCAGATTGGTAGTTTTGTGAGCATGTGCTTCTCCAGATGTCCTATGCCAGTTAAGTTCCTGCTGTGACATTCAGGTTAAGAGAGGCTTTGTCATGATCCAGAGAGTACATTGTCTTACACTTCATGATGTCTTCCCCAAGGACAACACAGAGAAGCCCTCCTTATGTTTACTGTAACTGGGAATGTGCAGCGGTTCTCAACCCCACTCACCTTAAGACCTTATGCAGGGTTCCATATAGGAAGATTTCATTTAGATGAAGCTCGCGAAGACTTTGCAGGTCTCCTATGTGAAAAGGGTGAATGGAGGAGTACCAGTATTTTTTCAAGGATGAAGTAAACTTTTCTGCACTAACACCACTGAAATTAATGATGCGAAGATTTTTCATCTTCTTGAGCAGGTGGATGAACGCTTTCATGCCTTTCTGATTCCAGTCACTCAGAATTTTCAGCTCCTCGATAGAGTCTGGTTGCACATATTTCAGATGCTTTGGGATTTTAGAGATATCACTGAACTTGATTGTCACCTTCTGACAGTACAGGTGTACTGAAGCTTTTCTCTTTCTGGCCCACTTCTGGAGGTAGAGTTGCAATTTGTCAAAGGTGGCAAGAGATGAATACCAGACTTCAGAATAAAGGTGTATGAATACTCTGAATGTTGGCTGATTCTGACTTAACCCAGGCTGGTCTGTTTCATTACTCCTGGCATCTCCTGACAGGGGAATACTCATGGCTCTGGGTCCTTGAGTCCAGAAGTCCTCCTGTCCATTCCTCCAGTCCAGCACCTGCAGTTTGAACCTCCTGTGGGTTGTAAAAGAAGCAGCCTTAGGACTTTTTTTTTTTTTTTTTTTTTGTGGTACTGGGGTTTGAAATCACAAACCTACATGTGACAGGCACGCACTTGTGCCATGGAGCTATCACCCCAGCCCCAGCCTTAGAAATGCAATAAGGACTCAAATCCCTCTCTGTGACTCTTTCCACTTTCTGGACACCAGCTGCATACCAACTTTTCCTTACTTCATTTTGCTACTTCTTTAACCTTTGCATGAAGCTTCACCTAGCTTGCATTTATTTATTTATTTATTTATTTATTTATTTATTTATTTATATTTCTTTAGTCTTTTTGAAACAGGGTCTCACTATGCAGTTCAGACTGGCCTTCAGCTCACTTCTGTAGCCCAGGCTGGTCTCGAACTCACGCTGATCCTCTGCCTCAGCCTCCCAAGTGCTGGGATTACAGGCATGTGCCACCACGCTCGTCTTCACCTAGCTTTTAGACACGTGACATTAGTATTGCGCAGCTACCTCCAGAGTTCACGGCATTCTGCACATGCAGCTTCCTCACCAGAGAGCCCCTTCTTGCTAGGTGCTCAGCAAAGGTTAAGAATTGAGCCTTTCCAGCCAGAGACCAGGACCAGCTGGAGTGTAGGACCACCTATGCACTCACTGGCACCTTCTCCATCAGATATACCTGGTGTAGAACACTGTAGAGAATCTAAGAGCCAGACCCATAAAGCTGGTATAAGAGCTTAAAATCTTGCCAAAGAGCAAGATTCAGTTCCATGGGCTGCTACAGGAAGCAGAGGACAGCAGCCAGACCCAAGTCTGGATGAGTTCAAACTTGGTAGATTCAGATTCAGTAAGCTGAGACACTTTGCTAGATCCAGATATATGAGAGCTTCATCTCTCTTTCTGTTTTGATCGACAGATAGGGCAACAGGTAACAGGAGTGAAATAATCTTCCTGGAAGATTCAAAGTGCATCAAGGGGAGCTGAAGAGATAGAATTTAGGGGAACTAATTGAAGTACAAATTCCCAATTAATATCTGCTTAGCTATACAGTCATAATGTTTATTCTTATGGGCTAAAATATATGCTCATTGGTTACAGAAGTTCTTCAACTGCAAAATCTCACTACCCATTATTAGTGTTGCTAATTAATTGTGATTCTATAAATACAAAACTGTACTTATACAATCACAATTAATGTAGCCTTAACTACATACTCTCTCTTGGGTAAAAAATCAGTAGTTGCTAAGGTAAAAATGCAACAAAGGTTTACCCCAAAAGTTGGAGGACAGTGCTATACAAAATGACAAACAGGATAAAAATGCATTCTCAGGCCCTAAAACCACCCAGAACAAATGCAGAAGACAATAGCATAGAAAAAATTGAAAATTACAGACCTGTAAGCTTTGAAATAATAGTGCGTGATGTAAAGAAAGAACTATAGAAAGGGATAGAAGAAATAAAACAGGAAATAATAGCTGGTCATCGTGGTGCACACCTTTAAGCACACCACTTGGGAGGCTGAGGCAGGAGGATCAGTTCAAGTTTACAACCAGCCTGAGCTACAAAAGTGAGCTCAATACCAGCAGCCTTAACTGCATAACGAGATCCTGTTTCAAAAAGACAAAGAAAATAAATGAAATAGTGTCTGAAGTAAAAAAAAAAAAAAAAAAAGAAATTATAACTATACTGAAAGAATTATGAAACACTTCTAAAGAAGACACTGATCAAAAAAAGGAAAATAGAAAAATGATGGGATCTTTGAATTTGCAATATAGAAGAAAGTATGAAGCAGATTCAAAGAGATATACAGGAAAGTAAAACCTTTATCACAATCTGGCAAAACCATTTGAATGAAAGTAAAGATAGAATTTCAGACCTTTAAGATGCCATTGCACCTGGTGAAAAGGTAAGAAAATATCTCCTAAGAACAATGACAACGCAGGCAAAAATAATTCAACATCTGCAAGATGATGCAAAGATGAACAACACAGGAATAATAGGCAACAATGAGAAAAAAAGAGTCATATATAAATGATATAAAAAGAATATAGATGAAAATAATAGCAAAGTTGGGCCAGGGAGATAGCTTCATGGCACATGTGCCTGCCTGGCAAGTTCAAGGTCATGAGTTTGACTCCCAGCCCACAAAAGAAAGAAAGAAAGAAAGAAAGAAAGAAAGAAAGAAAGAAAGAAAGAAAGAAAGAAAGGAAGAAAGAAAGGAAGAAAGAAAGAAGGAAATAGAATAATAGCAGAAAACTTCCCTAATATGGGGAAGCAATCCAGACAACTAAAGCATATGGAATTTTAAATACCATCAACCCATTTTTTTTTTTTGCAGGACCAGGGATTGAACTCAGGCCCTTGTACTTACCACGCAAGTGCTTCTTCTACTGAGCTATTTGCCAACCCTCCCAATCAACCCAATTTAAAACACACCAAGACATATAATGATAAAGGTCCCAGAAATTCACCAGAAGAACAATATTCTAAAATCCACAAGAGAAAAGAAACAGAACTCATTTAATGGAAAACACATCAGAATAATGGCAGACTGGGACCAGGGAGAGAGCTCAGTGGAATAAGTGCTTTCTTGGCAAACACAGGGTCCTGTACTCAATGTCTAATACTGAAAAAAAAAAAAAAATGATAGATTTCTCTTCACAAACTTTCAAGTCTAGAAAAGCATGGAGTAAAGTGCTGCATGTCTTGCAAGAAAAAAATTCCAACGAAGGCTGATATACCCTGCAAAGCTCTCATTCAAGTTCAATGGAGAAGTGAAATACTTCCATGACAAAGAACAACTAAAGAATGCCATGATGACAAGGCAACCCCACACAAACTACTAAATGACATAATAGAGAGTGATCAAAATGACCAGAACTCCACAAATGAGAATGGAAAGAACCCACCAAATAGAAGAAACCATTAAGCACAGTAGAAAAAGAAGTATACAACAACAGGGGTTAGGGAGATAGCTCCATGGCACAAGTGCCTGTCTGGCAAGTTCAAGGTTGTGAGTTTGCACCCTGAACCCACTTGGGGGGTAAAAAAATAAAGCAGAAGTATACAACAGCAGATAAACAACATGACAATCGTAAGGCAATACATCTCAATTTTAATCACCAATGTAAGTAGACTCCATTCAAGAATTAATAGAAATACACTTGCAGAATGAGCTAGGAAGAAAAAAATCCAACATGATCTTTACAAGAAACACACTTAACTAATAAAGAAATTCATAGGCTGAAAGTCAAAGTACGCAAATTAATACTGCATATCCTAGGACTTCAGAAAAAAGCAGGGATAGCATCCCTGTTTGCAGACAGTCTGAACATCAAACCAAGAATGATCAAACAAAACAAACAAAGCTACTACTTACTGGTTAGAGGAAAAATGGAAGAGGAAGAGGTAACAGTCTAAATATGTGTGCCTCAAATAAGGAGCACCCAACTATGTAGTACACAGGTTTTTTGTTGTTGTTGTTGTTGTTTTTTATATGTTTTTTGTATTTTAGGGAGGAGTCTACAGAGTGTTCAGGGTCTTACTACTAGATTGGATTCACAATGTTTCGCCAGTTACAGCCTCCCAAAACCATGAGGAAATTCAGAAAATCATCAATAGTTACTTTGAAAATCTTTGGTCTCACAGAATAAAACAGAAAAGAAATTGACAGATTCCTATATATGTACAAATTACCAAGCTGAATCAAGAGAACATAAGAACTCTCAGTAACCAAGTAATAGCCAAGGAAACTCAAAATGTAATAAGAAAAAAAAAAACTTACAAAGGAAATTCCAGTTTCTGATTGATTCAGGAATTCTACAAGAAATTTACAGGAGATGTAAGTCCAATGCTCCTCAAATTTGCAATGCAATTTAAAAGAAAATAATCCCCGAAAAAATATTCCTAGATGCAACTATCATACAGATAACAAAACCATGAAAAGATAAAAGGAGAGATAAAAAGGAGAACAATAGGCAAATCTCTCTAATGAATTTAGGTGCAAAAATCCTCAGTAAAATCCTACCAAAGGGGCCTGGAATATCGTTCAGTAGAATATGTACTTGCCTGGCAAGCACAAAGGCCTGAGTTCAATTCCCAGTCCTACAAAAAAAAAAAAAAAAATCTTAGCAATTGTTTTGTATTATCACTGGCTGAGCCTGCCCGGAGGGTGGGGTTGGTGCAGCATGTGGTGCTGGGGATCAAACTGCAGTCCCTGCAGTTGCCTAATCTTCCCTAACAGATGATTTAGACCACTGAGCCATCTTGTCAGCTCAAATCCTAGCAAATAGAATATAGCACAACATCAAGAAGATTATACACTATGACCAGTAGAATTCATCCCAGGAATGCAAGCATTTTTAACATATGCAAATCTATAAATGTAATACACTATAGGGGCCAGGGAAATAACTCAGTAGAGTAAGCAGTTTCCTGGCAAGTTCAGGGCCCTGAGTTCAATCCCTAGTGCTGAAAAAAAAAAAAAGCAATACACTATATCAATAGAGGCAAAAAGAAAAACCACATGATCATCTCAATTGATGCAGAAAAGCCTTTGACAAAGTTCAACACTCATTCATCATCAAAACCCTACAGAAAATTGGAATAGATGTCTGCTGTCTCAATCTGATAAAAGAAATCTATGACAACCCAACTTCAAATGTAATTCTAAATGGGAAAAAAAACTGAAAGATTTTACTCTCAGATTAGGTACAATTAAGGATATCCTTTATCATCACTCTTATTCAACAAAGTTCTGGAATCATTAGCTAGCACAGTTATACAAAAGAGAGAAATAAAAAGAAAAAAAACAGATAAAGAAGAAGCTAAACTATCATTATTTGCAGATGGCAGGATACTTTACATGAAAGACCCAAATACCTGCACTGAGATACTCCTAGAATTAGTAAACAAATTCGGAAACATAGACGTCACAAAGCCAATACCCAAAAATCAATAACGTCCCTCTGCACAGGTAACAAACACACCAAGTGAGAAATGAGAGAAATAATAGCCTTTACCATACCACCATGGAAAATGAAATACTTATGAATCAATCTAATTAAAGAAGTAAAAGATATATTCAATGAAATTTAGAGTATTATGAAAAAAGAAATCCTAGTGGACAACAGAAAATCAAAAGATATTCCATGCTCCTGGACAGAAAGAATCAACGCTGTGAAGATGACCATACTCCCAAAATTGTTATAAGTATTTAATTCAATCCCTATCAAAATGCCACCAACATACCCACAGATAAAGAGGAAGTATTCCTATAATTTATTGGGAACCAGAAAAGACCTAGAATAGCAAAGGCAATCCCAGCAACAAGGGGAATGTAGGAAACATTACAATCCCTGAGCCGAAATTATACTACAAAGGTACTGTGACAAAATCAGCATGGTATTAGCAAAAAATAGAACTGTGGATCAGTGGAATAGATAACAAGATGCAGATGCAACTACAAACATACTCAGCCACCTTACATTCACAATGTGACCAAACATGTTTACTAGAAGAAAGATAGCCTTTTTAAAAAATGGTGCTGGTACAACTGGCTCTCTCCACAGGCTGAAAACTAAAACTTGAACCAGGTCTATCAGCATGCACTACACTACAGTCAAAATGGATCAAAGATCTAAACATTAAAACAGAAACAGTAAATCTCCTGGCAGATAAAAATACATGGAAACCTTGAAGACATAGAGGTAGGCATTTTACGATCATAAATCAAACTGTACAGAAAATACTTGAAACAACTAACAACTGAGACCCCTGTTATTGAAAAGTTTCTGCACATCCTAAGAAATCACCAACAGAACCCACAAATTCAGAAAAAAAAAAAGCTTAACTAATAAGCACTCAAATAAGTCTTCTCTTAGAACTTATAAAGAATTAAAAAAACATTAGGGTAACCAAAAATTTAAAGACACACTTCAAAAATGGCCACCTGAGATGAACACAAACTTCTCAGAGAAAAAAATACAAGAGGCAAATAAATACATGAAAAAATGCTCCATATCAATAGCCATTCAGGAAATACAAATTAAAACAACATTAAGAAAACATATCACCCCAGAAATAATGGATATTATAAAGAAGTCAACCAATAGCAAATGTTGTAGGGGCTACAGGGAGGAGGGAGTGGAAGAAACACTTCTACACTGATGGTGGGAATGGAGACTGGTGCAAAGATTATGGAAATCAGTGTGGAGGCTCCTGAGAAAACTAGAAGTAGAAATCCTGTTGAATTCAGCTATTCCCTTTCTTGGAGTTTTCCCAAAGGAGCTGAAAACAACATATCATAGTGATATATGTGTACCTATGTTTACAGCAGCACAACTTTTCAAAGCCAAATCTTGGAAAGAAACAAAATGCCCATCATCTGAGGAATGGGTGAAAAAAATGTGTTTTCTGTTTTTGTCGTTGTTGTTGTTGTTGGTGGTGGTGGTGGTGGTGGTGGTGTGTGTGTGTGTGTATGTGTGTGTGTGTGTGTGTGTGTGTGTGTGTGTGTGTATGCATGCATGTGCGCATTTTAGGGAAGGTTCTAAAGGGTGTTCAGGTTCTCACCACTAGATCAGACTCATAGTGATCCTCCTGTTTATAGTCTCCCAAGAGCTGGGATTATAGGCATGCACCACCGTGCCCTGTCAGAAGTGCCATCTCAGCATGCCCCTGGGGCAGGGCCAACACAGCAGGCCTGGGGATTGAATTCTGTACCACTGTGCCTGCTTGCAGGTGCTTTAATCTGCTGAGCTATTTGGCTGGCCCTTGTGTTCTTATACAATTGAATATTACACATTTATAAAGAAAAATAAACTCAAAGCCTTCATAGGTAATTGGGTACAGTTTGATGATATGCTCATAAGTGAAACAAACTGGACATATATGTGTAAACATCGTGTTGTCTCCCTAGCTTAAGAACTCAAATGAAAAAAATAAAAATTGAAAGATAGACTGACAAGTGTAACGTTGCAAGTTTGAACCCCAGTTCAACAGGAAAAAAAAAAAAAAAGCAAACAAAACAGAAAGGTAAAGGCTAGCCAAATAGCTCAGCAGATTAAAGCACCTGCTTTGCAGGGGCCAAGGATTTGATCCCTGGTCCTGCTGTGCTGGCCCCTCCCTAGGAAATGTTGAGATGGCAATTGAGTCTGGTCATCTTGGCTTGTGCCTGTATTCCATGCTCTTGGCAGGCTGTAAATAGGAAGATCTCTCTAAGTCCACTCTAGTATTGAGACCCTCAACACCTTGTAGACCCTTCCTGTAAAATCCAAACTGGATAGATAGATAGATAGATAGATAGATAGATAGATAGATAGATAAGTAAATAAATAAATAAACAACAGTTAAATGGAGAGAGAGAAGTTAAGGATTAAACAATGAAGAGAGAGAAAGGAGAAACGTGAGGAAATATGGTAGGGGAAAAACTATATGTTTATATAAAAAACATGGTTAAGTCAATGGTTCTAAGAATCTTCCTCAGGTTTTTTGAAAAAACAAAGTTAATGAATAGAATTCTCACCATGAGTACATGTATATGCTGATATCTGTGAACTAAACAACTACATCGTGGACAGCAGTGTGTAACAACTAAAACCATGCTTAAAATACTTGTCACTTGGATCCTCTAAATATGTACTGCTTCTAATATCATGGCAATTATTGCTATACTCTCTTTAAAAGAAATCTTTTTAAAAACGTTAATAAAAATGCACAAGAGACAAGAAAAACAAAATGGCTACATGTTTTATAAGTTTGTTTGCTTTTTTTCGTTTTCTGTTTTTGGCATTTTGATACAAGGTCTCACTATGCAGTCGAGGCTGACCTTGAGCTCACTTTTGTAGCTCAGGCTGGTTTTGAACTCAAACTGATCCTCCTGCTTCAGCCTCCCAATTGCTGGGATTAGAGGTGTGTGCCACCACACCTGGCCTGTATATGTTTTTTTTGCTTTATTTTGTGGTACTGGGAATCAAACTCAGGATCTTGCACTTGCCAGGCAGGCAACTGTGTCACTGAGCTGTCACCCTGACCCCTTGTTGTATAAGGTTTGTTTCCTACATTTATGTGTAAAAAAATGTGCAATGATTTTTCAACATTCTATGGGGATGCAAAGTTTAGAATATTCATGGCTGTTGAAAAATAGCAGTTCTATGTCTCAGGTATGTGATGTTCAGACAGAAAGTAATAAGCTTAACTGCACCTGTTACAGTGTAATAATGACAGTAATTTGCTCTTCTGGATATCTAACAACTAAACTTTGCAGACCAAAAATTAGATAGATAGATGGGCTAAAAAGATAGCCACTATTTTGGCCCTAACTCTTCAAGGTCAGTGAGGATTCAGGACATAAGAGATGCTCTGCTGTGATGTCCTGAAACTAAGTAGTGTCCCAAACTTTCTGATCAAGGAGATTATAGGGCCATAGAAAAAAGTGATCAATGATGGATAGTATGCCTAAGGAGTGTCACCTAGAGAGAAAAAATTCTGTCAGGTTTTCAGTGAAAAAATTGGTGAAGTTAATAGCCATGACTCACACAGAAGGCTGACACTGACAAAAGATTTACAAGGTGCTGTAACATGGGTGCAGGGCAAATCCTGAGGGGATTCGACTGAACTTGTTAGATAGAAAAACTTACATTTTTACTTACATATGTCTTGCTTTAACTTGGTCTTAGCCATCATTATGTAACCACAAGGCATGAAAAGTAAAGCTACATTAATACACTGAACTGTAAAAGGATCAAGCAAACAACTTTGGTCAGTTGTTAGTTGTGATGATGACTCACTACTATTATGGACTATTAGATTACATTGCGTTGTTTTGCTGAACTCAAGTTCCTACGATGTTTTGTCTGGCACGAAGTATGAAATGGACCACTAAAGTCAGCTTCAAATACATGTTCTGTAAGTGGAATAAAACACCCTTTCCTGACAAAAGTGAAAAAAATGGGGATATAAATAAAGGACTGTTTTATTGGGAAAAATTATATATATATATATATATATATATATATATATATATAATTGTGAGGACAGAGAGCTACTTTCTCTTAGTTCAGTTCTAATATTATTTACTTTTAACTTTATTTATTTATTTATGTTATGGGTGGCTCAGCAACACGTGGTGCTGGGGATTGAACCCCAGTCCCTGTGGTTACCTAAGCTTGCCTAAGCAGACACTTTAGACTGCTGAGCTGTCTTGCCAGCCCCAATAATATTGTTTAGACAAGACATTATGTCTACCTCTTATCTTCTCAAACACTAACACAAAGACAATATGTAATATGTTGATGATCGTAGGTGTCGTACTAACCTGTTTTGAAACTGTTTCATTGGTATTTTATCTTGTTTCTCATTAAAATGAAAACAATAAATTTTTGAGTGATCCTCCTGTAGATCAAAAGCCGCTTCAGACATTTGATTGTCCTTGATACTCAACACCTACGGTCACTTCCCTGAGATCTGGAAAACCTGCTTTCAGTATATATGCATCTTAATTACCTGTGGTGAACCTCCTGAGAAAGCTGTATGTCAAGTCCATCCAGTAGGGCTTTCAAGGTCCTTAGGTTACTATGTTGTGACATGACTTTTCCAAACTGAGTGGTTGAGTTCTTCAGGATCTTTATATTCATCAGTGACTTCAAAGGGAGGTGGAGAAATGGCCAGGCCTGCACCATCACCTTCAGGGCCTCATTGTGCTCTCTCATGAAGGCATCCATGAATAAATCATGGAAGACGTGGGCGGGCAGGTCCTGAACATCTGTGCTGGCTATGCTCTCACTCTTCAGCAGACTCTGTTTGGCCAGCTCATACAGAGATGTTGGGTTCTGCATGCTCATTCTGAGATAACTGCAAGGGGAGGGACATTGGGTAACATCCAGGAAGAGACATTTCGTCATGCCAACCTCAGAGAACACTTCTAACCCCTGAAGACCAACTCAGGGCGAAGGTACCCATGCCAGGCATTGTGAAGACTTTCCAGTTGACTCCAATATCTCTGATATGGCTGGCTACAAACCATATCGATGTCCCTATTGGTATCAGGACAGCACTAAACTATAGTACAAGCCACTAGTCCATTGCAGCCCAGTTTTCTAGAAAGTGGATTCTGAGTTATGTGAAATTTCATACTGTGATTTTTTTTTTAAACTTCTGCTCACTGGGCCAATGCACTAGAGATAATGAAATTTTTTGTATGGCAAAAACTCTACCATTACGATTCGAACATGAGGCCAATCAGGGTATATTAGAAAAACCACATAAAGCAGATCTCTTGTTCTCATTTTATGAAATTTATTTTTTTTGTCTTTTTGAGACATGGTCTCACTATGCAGTTCAGGCTGGCTTGAGCTTACATTTTGTAGCCCAGGATGGTCTTGAACTCACACCAATCTTCCTGCCTCAGTTTTCCAAGTGTTGAAACTACAGGCATGTGCCACCATGGCCCAGCCAAATTAATTTCTTTTAGATTTCATTTCATTTTTATTATCTTTTTGGTAGTGATTGTGCCTGCCTGTAATTCTAGCACTTCTGAGCCCAAAGTAGGAGGATCACTGGGAGTTGTAGGCCAGATTGTTTTACAAAATGAGTGCCAGCCCAGCTTGAACTACAGAACACAACCCTTTTTGTCTCAAAAAGACAAAAAGAGAACAAAACTGGATTGAACTGCATGAGATAGCACACATCTTCAGCTAAGCACTCAGGAGGCCAAGGTAAGCGAATTCCAAGTTGCAGCTCAGGCGAGCATGATTGAGCACAGAAGTTTGAAATAAATTGTGATGAAAGAATGGGTCAGGGTAGGTGGATCAGTTCAAAGCCTGCAGTTTAAGGTCCAGGACCAGAAAACAACACAACAAAAACAGTCAGTTGTTGTAGTGCAGGTCTTTCATCCCAGTACTCTATAGCCTGAGGCTGGGAGATCACTCCAACTTTAAGGTCAGCAAAACCCCAGAACTACTTTGTGATACTGTGTCTTTAAAAAAAAAAATGACAAAACCATCAAAAGATTTAAAAACCCCACAAATAACAAATGCTGTGCACATACACACACACTCACACATACACACATGCATGCACACATATACGTGCACATAGACACAATCCTTATATAAAACATGGCTTACTTTCTTTCTTGTAAACCTGTCCACAGGTTTTGGGTTCAGTATGGTTTTTGCTCAGAGTCATACCATCATTTCCTTTTTTTAAAAAAAATGTTTAGACAAAATATCCCTATGTTGTTCAAATTGGGGTAGACTGTAATTCTCCTGCTTCAGTTTCCTGAGTAGGTAGCATTGTAGACATGGGTAATCATTTCTAGCTGCATAGAAAGTTTAGAAGTTCCCTTTTCAATTCTTTGTAATTATTGTTTTCAGACAGGGTCTTGTTAGACTGTTGAAACTGGAATTGAACTCATGTTTCCCAATGTGGCCTGCAACTCACAGTGATGGTAAACACTCATATTTTCCAATTCTGGGATTCCAGGTGTGCACCATGACACAAGGCTTTGCATTTAATTTTAGTGTTGACAGGGATTGAACCAAGTGCCATGCCCATAAGAGGCAAGGGCCCTGGCTAAAATCACAATCCACCAACTCTGAGCTATCATATAGGAAATACAGTGTGAACATTTATTTTAATTTATTTCATTTTTTATATATTTAGTACAGGGTGTCCTGGGTCTCACTGCACAAACTGGATTCATGGTGATCCTTCTTTTGCCAGCCTCCTGAAGACTAGTATTACAGGCATGTGACACCACTCTCAGATGTGAATATTTAAATTATGAGATAAAAGCTGGGTAAAATCCACAGGAAAATACAAGATGAAAGATATTTTTCCTGCTTGGCACTGTAGCACATGCCCATACTATTCCCATTCAGGAGAAGGATCCTGAATTAAAGACCAGTTTAGAACCAAAAGCAAGGCTCCAAAATGAAAGGTTTATCAATGCACAAATGAATGGATAAAACTAGGCGGAGAAAATTTGCTCATTTCTAATCAAGACAAAAATCTAGTGCTGCCTTGGGAGATCCAGCCACCGTCCCAATGGTAGAGAGGCTGCAGCAGGAGAATCTGGAGTTCAAGGCCAGTCTCAATACTGAGGTGAAATCCAGGGACAACATGGTAAGACTTTGAGTCATAATAAACATACAATCTACAGACCCCCAACCTATCAATCTGCAGTGACATGACTTTGTCTGAGCCATCTGTGATCTCTTTTCCCTCCAGGTCACTAGCTGTGGGTGCTAGGTGGAGTGACCCCACGGAGGCCAGGGACTCACCAGCTACAGACTCCAGTGACTGCGACAGCACTGTGTGAATTCAGCCAGCTCCAAGAACGTGGGAAGCTCCAGGACTAAGCACCTTCTCCTCTGATCCTCTCCTGTTTTATCGCCCTTGTTAGCCACACCTTACCCACCCAGCTCCTCCCATCCTAGCATTCTTAGAATCCTGACTGTTTCTTCCCTTTCCACCCAGTTAATCCTGGTGGTTTTGGGACTTTCTCCATGCTGATTGCTTTGCAGTAATCCTTTAACAGAAGAATTTAGGAGAGAGGAAAAGTGATTGATTCTTTCCACACAAATGAAATTCTTTTGTCTTTTTTGAGATAGGGTTTCAGTATGTAATTCAGGCTGGCCTTGAACTCACTTTTGTAGCCCAGGCTGGGTCTCAAACTTGCACTGATCCTTCTTGCTGAGTCTCCCAAGTGCTGGGATTACAGGCGTGCACCACCACACCTGGTTACAAATTGAGTTTTATTAACATTTGGCATTTGAAGTGTGACTATGAAACATAAAAAGATTTAATCTGGTTCTGAACATGGGAAAGAACAGTCCCTGTAAAAGAATGTTTGCCTAAACCCAAAGTTTGACTCAGTTCTAAAGTTAAACCACTTCAACTTTAGAACACAACACCCTGTGTGATCTCAGGGTGCTGTTACCAGAGGGCAGAGTCCTAACTGCTTTGGATGATGGAGCTGGCATTTAGTTTGTTTGAGAAAGAATGGCCTCACCTCAAAGAGTAAAACAAATGAAAGTAAATGGAACAGGATCTATTTTTGTAATCCAAGCACTGTGGGGTGGTCAGGCAGGGTGATCACAAGATCAAGTCCAACCTGGGCAATTTAATTGGTAAGCAAGAATCTCTCTTTCAAAAGGGTTGGGTCAGAGCAGGTGTGGTGGCTCACCCCTGCAATCCCAGCACTTTCGAGGCTGAGGCAGGAGGATCGCTGTGAGTTATAGACCAGCCTGGGCTAGAAAAGTGATTTCATGAGTTCAAGGCCACCTTGAACTGCATAGCAAGACTCTGTCTCAAAAAGACAAAAAAAAAAAAAAAAAGAGTAGTGTCAGGGTGCTTTCAAGTTGGCCCAGTGGTTTAAGTGCCTTGGCAGGCAATCCCAGTCAGGCACAGAGGAGGGCAGTTTGATCCCCATACCCACCCTTAAGGTAGCCTAAGCCAGTCAAAAAACAAAAGCGAAAATGAAAACAAAAAACCCTTCTGAAAAGAGTAGGGTCAGTGAGGTAGCTCAGTGGACTTAGCACATAGTTAGGCAAACAGAGGGACTGGGGTTTGATCCTCCACACCACTTATTGTGGTAGCCTTACCCCAGCGAGCACTGAGTAGGCAACCAAGACTGGGTTTGGTGCTGTAAGCTTGTAATCCCAGCACAGGGGAAGTAGAAAACAGGAGGATCATTAGGAGTCTGAGCTGGGTAGTGAGACTCCATACCAAATATATTTTTAAAAAATAAAATGAAGTAAATTGGGCAAGCCAAATAGCTCAGCAGATTACAAGGCCTGCTTAGGCAGATGATACAGCTGGGGTTTGATACACAGCTTGTGTTCCACCCCCACAGCTAGGGCTGCTGAAGCAGCGATTGAGACTGGGCATGATGATGCATGCCTGAAATCTCCGCACCTAGGAGCCTGAAACAGGAGAAGCACTATGAGTACGATCTACATAGTGAAACCTGTACTCCCTGCAGACCCTGCCCTAAATTCGAAATAAATAAATGGATGAACAGACAAACAAATAAAAACATAAAAGAGGTCAGACTTGGTGGTGCATGGCTATAATTGAAGCCTTGGAACGTTAAGGCAGAAAGATTGCTATGAGTTCTAATCCATCCTAGGTTACATAGGGAACACAAAGCCAGCTTGAATCATGTAGTGAGACCCCGTTCTCAAATGATAAGTTATATAAATAAATAAATAAACAAACAAGTGTTTTAGGATTTCACTCAGTGTAAAAACTATTCAACCACAAATTTTGCGAAAAAAAAAAAAATTCCTACACAGATCCACACATTTATCTAGATGGCAGCGGCAGCAAGAAAGCGCCACTCTGCAGAAGTAGCCTAAGAGATAATGATTCTTTTTTCCTTCTTTCTTTCTTTCTTTCTTTCTTTCTTTCTTTCTTTCTTTCTTTCTTTTTTCTTTCTCTGGTTAATTTCCACTTCCGTGGTATTAGGAGTGGAACCCAGAGTCTTGCACAGGCCTAACAGCCATCAACACTGAGCCAAACCCTCATTCAAATTGTGGCAAGAATTTTGTTGCTTTTACTTTTTTCAATATATTTTAATTTTTATTTATTTTTATGTATTTAGCACAGAGTTTACAAGGTCTATAGGGTCTCTCTATGTAGATCAGACTTGTAGTGATTCTCCTGCTTACAGCCCGCCAAGCACAGAGATTATAGGCGCGCCGGACCCTGTCTCAATTGCAGTCTCATCACACCTCCAGGGCAGGCCAGCAGGGCATGCAGTGGGTTGAACCCTGGGTGTTTTGCTCTGCCTAAGTAGGGGCTTTAGTCTGCTGAGCTATCTGGCATGCCTTTTTTGTTGCTTTTAGAAGGAACTTTGAAAACCCTTGCAACTTTTAAAACATGCTTTGAAATACAGTAACATGAACACAACATTTTTGTCAGGCTGAAGACTTGCCTTCAGGAGACTTAGCACTTTAATGTCTAAGAAGGTACCTGAGGTTGTTGGGTCATAATTCTTTGTCCCACTCCTCACCTCCCCTGCCCTCCCTTATCAGCAGTGTAGTTGGGAAGAAGCAAACACGATATCTAAGCCAGCTTTTTGTTTCACTTTGATTTTAATATTTTCATTTTATAAATTGATTTGGTCAATCAACTACAGCACTTTCTAGCAGGCATACGGTCAAAACGGCATGGCTCAGAATCGAGCAGATCTTTGCCAATCTCTAGACCTCTTCCAGTCTCACTCTTGACCTCCACCACCTCCACCATGACCGTGGTGTCTAGCCTGAGAGC
>PVKN010008355.1:0-25259 GCA_004027915.1 Capromys pilorides
TTCACCTATAAGTACACTGCAGTCAGGGCTTCAACCCTCCTCTGGCCCGGGGAGCCTCAGCCCCCAGCTGTGAGCCTGCCAAGCACATGACCTGGCCCGTGGGGCATTACTCTTCTGTTGGCTGCTGCAGCCTTGATTTGGGGACCATCTCCTCACAAGAGCCTGTGAGTCCTGAGCACTGACAAGGACCTGCACATTGACTACAGCACAGCAGACCTGGCTGCCACCACTGTGGCGTCCAAGCTCAGGCATGGACGTCTTCACTGCCTGCTGAGGGTCACATCACCAGCTGTGTTCTGGTTTGGTTTGGCTTGGGTTTTTTTGAGACAGGGTCTTTCCAGGTAGTTGAGGCTGGCTTTGAACTCACTTTGCAGCCCAGCCTGCCCTCGAGCTCATGACAATGCTCCTGCCTCAGCCTCCAGAGTGTTGGGATGACAGGCGTGCTAGAGATTCGTGTTTGCTCTGCGCACGGCTCTGCCCCAGCTCCCCAGGGCAGGCATGCAGGAGTGTGTGGATAAAGAGTTGTCGAGGGGGACTGCTGTTGCGGCAAAACGGAGCACACAACTGTGAGTTGGGGTGCTTCTACGCCAAGCAAGGAGCAGCGGTACCTGGCGCCCAGGGGGGAAGCCGGCCTCAGCCATCTCTACCTGAAGTGCTTCCTGCTGGGGGAGGCAGCCCGGACAGCAAGTGTCTGGAAGGCCATCCCTCCCGTGGGGCCGTAGTCCAGGCGCCCCTGGTGTTGTGGAGCCCTGGTCAGAGGAATTAGCCAGAAGTTCTCCCAGTTCCTGCAAAGATGTGCAGGGAGACCAGGGTTAAGGAGTGCGTGGCTCGGAGGCCAGAACGAAGCTGGGGCCACAGGGCCAGGTGGCTGCTGACTCTGGCCACCACTGTGGTTTTTGTTCTTAAACCTTCGCCTCTGGGCCTGACCCTTAGTTAAGTGAGAAGTCACCAGGGCCTGTAGCAAGGTGACCCAGCTGCAGGAGAGTGAGCTCCCTGCGACCTGAGGGGTTGGAGTGTTAATGGTTTCCAGATGGGAATCACCATGGTTTACTGGGGTTTGTGGCCTCTGAAGCTTGGCTTGGAACTTAATCCCCTTTGTGAGCTGTCCCAAGGGTGGAGACCATGAGACCTCAGTGTCTAGGGGTGGGGCCTTTGGAAGTGCTTGGGATTAGACAGAGTAAGCAGGGCAGAGCCCCCGTGACTGACGCGTGTGGCTTTTTTTATAAGAGGGAGTTGAGACTGTGCAGTATGTTCGTGTTGGTATGCATGTGCACATGTGTGCATGCCCCCCCTCCCCCCAGCCATGTGCTGCTCCGTTAGAAAGGAGACCAGGGTCGACGAGACAATTCAGAGGACTGATCGCCTGCTTTGGCAAGCTTCAGAACCAGGGTTTGATTTTCAGTCCACATGCTGCATCGGCCCTGCCCCCAGGCGTGCTGAACCAGCACCCAAGTCCCAGAGTGGTGGCATAGGCCTGTAATCCCTGTGCTGGGGAGGCTGAAAACAAGAGGACCACCACTAGTCTGAACTGTGTAGTGGGACCAGTAACAACCAAATACATAAAAAGAAAGAGAGAGGAAAAAAAAGAAAGACCATCACCAGATGCCCTTCACCATGGACAGAGCTGTAAGCTAAATCAACCGCTGGTCTTTGCATCTTACCCTGCATGTTTAGCCCCTGACATTGGCATTCCTGGCCCCTGCAGAGGGGCCAGTAGGACCCATGGGCTTGGAGATGTGTGGGCATCCAGGGAAGAGGGCCGCCTGCTGTTTCCATGGGCAACATCCACTGTCTCTTATGGACCAGGTAAGCCCCAGGTCTGCTCCCTGGTGAGACGCAGGGCCAGCGGATGTCTTCCTGTGTGCTCTGTGTCTGGGCCTTTCTGCAGGGTTAGGTGTGGGTCCTGCTAGCGGAGCCCTTGGCACAGCTTGTGTCACCAAAATACTGGGACCCAGGTGATTTCCCACACTCCCGAGCAGGAGGTGGGATTTTCCATCTCCAGAGGGCCATTTCCCAGTTCCCTGCTTCCCTCTCCCAGAAGGCTCTTGGGCCTCTTTAGCTGTCTGTGGTGAGGACCAGCGTGGATGGAAGCAGGGACAGAACAACAGCCTTCTGTTGCCTGCCCGCTCCGTGGCTCTGGAGTGTCCTGTGTGCAGGACCAGAGGCCTGTGCTGTGGCCACCCAGGGCCAACCCTGACTTCCGGCTGGCCTTGAAAGTGGAGGGGCGGGAAGGTAGCTAGAGGGACACCCTAGGTAAGGTTGGCCATGGAGCCAGTCCTGCAGGGGGCCCCTCGGCTTCCTGGAGCGCTTTCTCCTGCAGCCTCTTCACTGCCAGTTGAGGAACTCTGGAAGGAGCTGAGGCTCTCTCCGCAGGGTCCCGCAAAGGCTCGCGTAAATAGACAGCTGGCGAGTAGTAAGAAGCCGTTTATGAGGTGCTGAGACTATGTGGACACAGTTCCTTTATAAGCACACACATGGCACATGCTCGACTGTATGCACAGGGATTCTTGGATCCCCAGAGCAGTGTCAGCTTTGGGAAACGTTGTACCCAATTGGGGCCCTACCCCATGGGAGCTGGGAAGGTGGCCGGGGCAGAGCAAGGGCAGAGGAAGAGCCCCTGGCAGCTACAATCCAGGTGGGAGTTGTCCCCAGAGCCAGTCTCTTGCCCTCCACTGGGCAAAGGGACGAGGAAGTCAAGGAGTCACTCAGGGATGGGAGGGATGCGGTACTGTGCTGCGAGCCCGAGGGGGCGTATCCATCGCCGAGGCCCCGCCCCACCCCGCCCCCAGCCCCGCCCCGTTCCGCTGCCTGCCTTCACCTCCCGCGGGCGCCAGCTTTCGCTTTCAGTCGCTAGCCTGCTAGCTCTGGACGTGGAGGAGGCTCCGGGGTGCCGGACGCAGGGCGCGGGCCGGACCGCTCTCGGCCCCGCTTCCCATGGCGTCCGCAGCGCTGTGGACTGCGCTGGCTGTCGGACTGCAGCTGTGGCCCGCGGGGCTCGCTGTGCCCGCCCAGGTGGGTGATTTGCTGGCGGGGCAACAACAGCTCCCATCCTGGCTGGTGCGCTTTCCAGGGGCACCCTGACTGGGGCACCCAGGGGCTGGGGGTGGGGGGAACCGAGCACGCGCCTGGGACACGGGGCCTGGCACATGTGCGCGCCGAGGGCACCCGGGTCCCCGCCTCCCGCGCGCGGCCAGGTATTCAGAGCTGAGCCCCGTCAGTCGGGGACCATCCTCCTTGGATGCTCTGTGGCCCGCACGCGAGGTCGGCGACACGGGGCTCTGCCCACGGCCCACGAGGACACAGCTGGAGAAGACTTCCTCCACCCTTGGGCTCCTTTTCTTTTCCTTAGGAATAGTCCGGCTGCTGCTGAGAGCACAGGGCCGGGTGTAGACGGCTAAGCAGGGCGCTGTTGGGCTGCGAGCAGCCTCCCTTGCCCCTGGTAGGCTCCATTCGGGACCCTCTCCCTCTGTGTCCCCACGGGTTTCTCAGTCTATTCTGTGGGCGCGGAGCAGGAGGGCAGGGAGGTCCTCGGGCTGGTTATTCAGCGTGCTTTCCTGGTGAGCTCTGGAAAACAGCGAGAGGAGAGACCCCAGTACTGTGATGCGGCTGCATCTAGCAAGGGCTTGTGGGCCAGCACGGTTGGCTAGACAGGGAGGCCCATTTTACAGAGTAGGAAAACCGATGCCCAGAGATTTGGGCTTCTGCGTTAAGGTGTGGAGGGGTGTTTCTTCCGAGGACATAGACTCTCCTTTTCCTGGCTTCCGCGGAGGGCTTGCTGGCCCCTCTGGACATCTTGCTGGGGAGGAAGTGGGAGGTGACCTTGGCTGCTATCCTTACATGAGGTGACTCAGTGATCCAAGAGTCCAGATTTGGAGGGAGGGAGAGAGGGAGCGGGGCTGTCAGGCTCCTAGTGACCCCACAGTGGTGCCAGGAGTGGGTCCTGGAGGTACAGGAGCACCCTCTGAGTGCCGAGTGTGCCCGTGGGTGGCTGTGATCTCCAGCCTGACGGTGAGTCATGCCGCAGGTGCTGGCCTGGGAGGGGGTGTGGAGGCTTGACTGGGCTTAGCCAGACCTGGTGAGCCCTGGGTGTTTGTGAGACCCCTGGTGGGGGGAGGCTGAAAGGCCCCGAGCTCTCCTAGAGCTGCTCTGCTGAGGGATTCGCTGCTGCCTCCTTCCTGGCCCAACTAGTGGTCAGCTGGGCTTTCACATTCCTGCCTCCAGGGACTATGGCCATAGGCTCTCAGCTGGGCTCCCGGCCTTGTGTCCACTCCCCCGATTCCTCCTTGACAGAGAATCACCTGCAACCAAACCTCGGCACCTCTGCTCCTCCTGTTTGTGCTCTGTGCTCCCAGGGGCTCAGGCCAGCGTGAGGTGCCTGCTTTAGCCCTAACCACATGGGCCCCAAGCCCAGTGACCAGGTGGTCATTTTGTATAGGCTGCCCAGCCTTGCCCATGCTGTCCCCTCTGTACAGGGGGACTTAACTCTGTCCTCCCAGGTCTTTAGCAAAAGCCACCCACTCCAGGAAAACCCATTCTCCCACTTGGGTTTGGTCCACTCTGTCTGTCCTTCCCAGGGTGGCTTACATGCCACTTAGCCACCTCAGTTCATGGCAGGGTATTTGAGGATGGGGACTCCGGCTTTTTGGCCACCTACGTGTCAGGCACTGTGCTAGGGTATTTTGCCACAGAACCACACTGAAACCTTCCTTCCAGTAGCAGCTCCTGGAAGGTGGGTGGAGCGGTTCCCATTGAGCGATGTTCAAGCAGGTCCTAGAGGCCGTGGCATTTCCTGAGATTGCAGCGGTAGGGGAAACGTAGGTTCCCCTGACCTTTTGAATGTAGGTCTGCTGGACTCCTGAGCCTCTTGCTAGCAGACCCTCTTGGGCCTGTGTCCCCACTACTGCCCCCATGAGTCCCTCACACACGGGACTGCAGAAGGAGCCCCAGGGACACCTCAGTTGGCCAGACCCACTGTGCAGTCCCCACTTTGTCCTTTTGATGCCATGTTTGCCAGCTGTTGTGCCATGGAGGAATGTACCGTGCATTCACTGAGTCGGTCATGAATTCATTTCTAAACTGGTCAGGGAGCTGGCAGGATGGGTGAGTGCTTGATTCCCTTGGTGCACAGCAGGGAGGTGCCTATCCTCAGGGGCTTGCCCACCTGCCCCCTGCCCCCAGAAGTCTGTGCACCTCCCTATCAGTTTAAGGAAGAGCCTGGGGGCTCCACAGCTGGCTGTCAGGGTGCAGTCAGGTGAGCCGGACCACCTGCTGGCCCTGGGGCCTCGTCCCTCCTTCTGCCCCATCTGTGACCCTTTGTCCCCTGCCTAACATCCCCAGAGGTGACTGTGTGCCAACTGAGATGGGGGCCTGTGGTGTAGGCACCCACATCCCCTGCCACTCACTCATCGCCCCCTACTTCCCAGCTCCCGTCCTCCCAGAGCCACACTGCCAGGAGGTCACGGGCGCTGTGGAGCCCCATCCCCGGGCCGAGCTAGGGAGCCTCTGTTTCTCGTCTGCTGATGTGGACCGAGCACTGGCTTGGCTTTCTTATGCCACAGTGGCCCTGACCATCTTCCCCAGAGCACTGCTCCTGTCCAGGACGGGGTGACACTTTCTGGTCCTTTCCATCCAGTACTTCCTAGAGTCGGCTGTGTGGGAGGGAGGGACAACTTCGCTCCAGTGTTGCATTGTGTCTTATATTCAGTGCTACTCTGTGTGTCACCTCAGCCCTCACTCTTACGCCACACCAGTCGGTACCTTTTCTGCCCCTCAGACACATCGCACATCCACACACACAATGTGTACCTCAGGGCCTTTGTGTACGTGATTTTTCTTGCCGCCGACAGCTTCTGGTCTCCTTTCCCCATTTCCCCCTGCTGGTCAGGACCCTCCGGCCACTGAGGGCTCCCTGCTGGGCGCACTTACTCCCCTGACCTGCTCATCTTTCACCCAGCACTCATGGCCTGCGTAGCTGTCTGGCTCTGATTGTGTCTTCTTCCCGCTAACATGTAGCCGCAGTGAGGGTGGGGACCAGCTCCCAGCTACAGGTGCGGAATAGGGCCCTGGTGTGCACGGTTGGCACCGGGACGGGTTCTTCATTGCTGGAGGCCATTCCAGCATGGCAGGGTGCTTAGCGGCGTGCCAGCCTCCACACGCTAGGTGCCAATGGTGCCCACTCTGGTTATCACAATCAAAAGTGTCTCCAGGTGTTGCTAAATGTTCTCATCCAGAACGGAGGGGAGGGGAAGAGCCCTGCCTGCCAACACCAGCCTAGTTTTCAAATCCTTCTGACACCATCACAGATTAGTCATCTGACCTTTACCTTGACCTTGTGTGGCAGATGACACGCGAGTTTGGCAAGTCAGTGGGCAGGACTGAGTTCTGCTTTGTCCCCTCTCTTAAGGGGACAAAGGGCTCCTCACCCCAGAGTGCTCCCACACCCGTGTTCCCACCTCCGCCCCAGCAGACGGGTGGCTCGCACAGCAGCCAGTAGGGAGAGAAGGAGAAATGCCGGGGGTGACCAGGAACTCAGCCATCACGGCATGCTGCCAGATTTCCTTTGTGCGCCCCTGGCAAGTCTGTCCCTGCCCAGAGCCTCCGAGTACTCCCCTGTGGGAGTAGAAGCAACTCCCACCGCAGAGCCGCTTGTCCCTTGAGGGCACGGAGCACACATCTGATCAAGGACAGAGGGGATGCCCAAGGCCTCCGCTTGGTCACCTGAGCAGTGGATGCAGGTGGATTCTCTGAAGCTCATCCAGCTCCCACCTGTGGTGTGCAAGGTTCTGATGCCTTGGGAACCCCCAGGAGGGAGCCCCGTGACAGCTCTTCTGAGCTCCTGCTGTCCTTGCCTTCCCCTCCAAGCAGCGGCCAAGATAGCGTGGCTGGCGGGAGCAACGCTGGGTGTCAGCAGAGCCTCCCTCTGCTGTGCTGTGTGGCCCACTCACACGCACTCTCTCTGGGCCTAAGCATCCCTCCCTATGAACCCTAACAGCATTGGTCCCAGCGCTGACCCTCAAAGATCATAAAAGTGTCAACTTTGGATATGTTCAACAAAGGCCCCAGATTTGGGGGTTACAAATGTCCTGAGAAGGAGAGCTTCTCTTTGTTTTAAACTTTATTTATTGAGTTATTTATGTTATGGATGGCTCAGCCTGCCCTGGGGGTGGGGATGGGGCAACATGTGGTGCTGGAGATCGATCCAGGGTCCCTGTGGTTGCCTAAGCAGGCACTTTAGACCACTGAGCTATCTCGACAGCCCTGCTCTAGCTTCCCTCTTCCTCCTCCTTCTCCTCCTCCTCCTCCTCCTCCTCCTCCTCCTCCTCCTCCTTCTCCTCCTTCTTCTTCTTCTTCTGTCTTTTTGAGACAGAGTCTCGCTATGCAGCTCAGGCTGGCCTTCAACTCACTACTTCTTCTTCTTCTTCTTCTTCTTCTTCTTCTTCTTCTTCTTCTTCTTCTTCTTCTTCTTCTTCTTCTTCTTCTGTCTTTTTGAGACAGAGTCTCGCTATGCAGCTCAGGCTGGCCTTCAACTCACTTTGTAACCCAGGCTGGTCTCAAACTTACAATGATTCTCCTGCCTCAGCCCCTTGCGTGCTGGGTTTACAGATGTGCGTCACCACATGCAGCTCTACCTTCTCTTCTTCGCTTGTTTTGGCTGGAAGGATTTCTTCGGCTTGGGCCCTGGTGGCATCCACAGTTGGGCACACCTGTCTACAGCCATAGCACCCCGAATGCATCGGAAGTCTTCGCAATTGGGGGTGCCAGTTGGCTTGCGTGAAGCCACAGTGCTGAAGCCGTGGGTGGGGCTGGGGATCTGATCCCTGCCTCTCTGCCCCTTGGTGCTTAGTTAGACCATTCACACATCTGCAGCCAGGTGCATGCTGGGAAAGGCTGCTGTGCATCTGTGGCAGGCCTGCTGCCCAGGAGCTGCAGGTTCAGGGGAGCCCTGGCAGGGAGGGTGTTTTCCTTGAAGGAGCCTTTGGTTGCCAGTTAGGGGCACGTGCCCTGGGTGCCGGCCCAGAGCTTTGGGCTTCCTGGGACACGTGGTCTTTTTTTCCACTGTGTCACAATCTGATGTCACAGGTAGGGGTGACGCCGCTGTGGTTTGGGGTGCTCTGCTGTGAGCAGGAGAGGAGGAAGTGTCCTTTTGCAAGCGCCAATTTCCTTCTGCAGGGGGGTCTGGCGGCATAGTGGCCGGGGGAGTCCCCTGCCTGCAGCTCTGTCTTGGCTGTCGCCTGTTCTCCGAGCCTCCCTCCCTGTCTTCTTGGCACGGGAGGAGGGGTTGGCGTTGTCACCTCTGGAGATTTGCAGTCGCCAGTCTTTCGGTGCTCTTACCCAAGTAATGCCAGTTGGCTGGCCCGCCCGTTCACACCGAGCCCTGTCTGTCCCAGAGGGAGGCTGAAGGGCCACGCTGTGGGCCCCGCTGGCCTAGTGGCTGCACAGACACCCGTGGGCATGTTTTGCTGGGGGAAACAGACAGCACAGTGACAAGGAGGGCTCCAGGAGACTCCTGCTAGGTACCCTGGGCCCACAAGGGGCCCGTGAACTGCTGCTGTCCTCTAGCAGCTGGGACCCTAGGTGACCAAGCTGGGGCAGAAGTCCTCAGGGCTTTTGTGGTTTCTTTGCCTTCCAGATGAGTGGCCACATGGGCAGAGCAGGTGGGCTGTCCACCGAGGTTTCAGGGAACTGAGTGGGCCTGAGGAACAGAGCAGAAGGGGAAGGGACCTAGGGGCAGTGGACGGGTCTGAGGTCTGCTGAGGGACCCGGAAGATCCTGGTTCAGCCCAGTTGTGAAGTTGACAGTGACCCTCCAGGGAAGGGTTAACAGGACTCCTGCCCACACCCTGGTGTCCCCGCTGGCCTTCCACCCGCTGACCGGCACCCCAGCCTGTCTGTCTGTGGCTCACAGCAGCCTAGGCTTGCGGGGACCCTGTCCAGAGGGGCTCATGCTTGGCTTTTGTGTTCCTGTGGCTTCTCGAGCCCCATATCCTGCTCCTCCCAGTGTCCTGGAGCCCCATGCTGCACCCAGGGGCAGAGCCCCCTTCTCTCCAAGAGTCACCTTCCCATTTCTGTGGCCTCACTTGTTTCCGGTTCCAGCTGGCTCCTTAGGTCACTGCCTCATCTCTCTTGTCACCTTTCTGATTCTCCCCCATCTTGTCCTCCAAATGCAGTGCCCACATGGGGAGGTGTCTCTGCCCCAAGCAGGTGCCAGGGGCTGCCAGGCTGGCATGAGCAGTTCCAGAAGGGGCACAGGGAGAGGTGGGAAGAACAGGGTGAGGCTAAGCTGGGTGGCTGAGGAAACTTAGCTGGGAAAGCCAGGGTTTGTGGTGCTTAGATGTGGACCAGCCTTTGAAAACAGCCATCCACGCATGCCGGGATTCCTTGCTTCCCTGTGACCAGGTTGTTAAATGAACTAGTTGCTAAATGAAGAACTGTATGCAGTATGTACTGACAATATTCAGATCAAAGAAATGGCCAAAGGAAACACCAACTTGACTTTTTTTTTTTTTTTGTCTTTTTGAGATAGGGTCTCACTATGCAGTTCAAGTTGGCCTTGAGCTCACTTTTTGTATCACAGGCTGGTCTTGAACTTGCACCAATCCTCCTGTCTCAGCCTCCCAAGTGCTGGGATTACAGGCATGCCCCACCACACCTGGCATTTTATTTGCATGACTCTTTAAACGAACAAACAAACAAACAAACAAATAAACTTTCTTTATGTTATGGTTGGCTCAGCCTGCCCTGGGGGTGGGACTCGTGCAGCATGCGGGTGCCAGGGATTGAACCACGGTTCCTTCAGTTGACTAAGCTTGCCTGACCACGGAGCTATCTCGCCAGCCCTCTTTGCATGACTCTTACATGCAGTACTGTAATACATAATAAAACATAAAGCTGCATACTGTCTATATAGTACAGTGACTGGAAGTTACAGTACTGTGTAAGCAAGATGTACCATACCCCCCAAAAGACACTGAGACTCTATAAACAAGATGTACAAAAAAAAAATGTACAGAACTGTACAAAGAGAAAGACAAGTTGTAAGCCTGAACAGCCAATAAACAGGTCCGTTAAGGAATATCTGTATTAAAAAATTATAGCAGTAGGGCTGGCGAGATATATCACTCAGCAGTCTAAAACACTTGCTTAGGCAAGCTTAGGCAAGCATAGGGACTGTGATTTGATCCCCGGCACCACATGCTGCGCCAGCCCCACCCGTAGGGCAGGCTGAGCCAGCCATAACATAAATAAATAAAGTTTAAAAAAAATTATAGCTGTAGCTGGGCCTGGTGGCAAAGGTCTAGGAAACTGAGGCAGGAGGATCACCCCAAATTTGAGGCCAGCATGGTCTACATGGTAAATTCAAGGCCAGCCTGGATTACATGGTGAGAACCATTCTCAAAAAACCTAAACATCAGCCCAGTGTGATGGTGCACACCTGTAATCCTAGCACTTGGGAGGCTGAGGCAGGAGGACAGCAGCATATTCCAGGCCAGCCTGGATCACACTGAGAGATCCTGTCTCAAAAAACCTACTGTGGGCATGAGCTGTGGCCTGGGGATGGAATCTGGGGGCCTGTCTGGCTTTGCTGCCTCGGTGTATGGTGGGACTATAGCACTCGCCTCTGTGCCCCCCATCAGGGACTATAGCACTCGCCTCTGTGCTCCCCATCAGGACCGGGGGATTCGGAGAGCAGGCCAGGACCCAAGTTGACAGAGCTGACAACTCAGGGGTGGGTGTTTCCTGCAGAGGCTCAACGCCCTGAATGGATCACCTTCTGTCTTCACAGCCAGCTGGGGACAGGTGACCACAAGTGTCTCACAGTACAGAAGAGGTGATGGCCGTGGGCGTGGAGGAAGCTTTGTGCTAAGGGTCATGCCACTCCCGTGGTCAGAGCCAAGTGCAGGCTGCAGAATGTGGGAGCTTCAGCCACCACCCAGATGGGACGGCGGTGGAGGTGACTGCGGGTACTCGGTCTGTCCTCCTGGAACAACACCACCCCCTCTTTCACTTCCCACCCACGTCTCCCACCAGCCAAGCTCATTTCAGCTGATTAGAAATTCAAACTTTTACTTCTGTTCCTGCTGCTGCTGCTGCTGCTGCTGCTGCTGCTGCTGTGTCCTGGCTGGCCACAGGGCTGTGAGTAATGACAATGGCAGTGAGTGACACCGAGCTCTTCTTACTGGCCAGGCGCAGTGCAGTGCTGAGCCCTTAACAAGCAAGTCATGGCCTTGCTCCTGTCCCTGTATAACAAAACAAAAATGGGAGAATGGCTAAACTGGGATTAAACCCAGGCATCCGGCTCACACAGCTCACAGCTCACAGTATGGTGTCAGGGAGAGGTATGGTCCCTGGAGGGGAGACGAAAAGAGAGGAGAGCAATAACCCCCAAAACGTCCAGGCCTGGACAGTACAGAGAGCGCCGGGTGGTCACAGGCTCCATGTGGGATGTTTGTCCTCAAGATGAGAACAGAGGGGACCCTGAAAGGGGCTGAGGGGCCCACCCTTCAGGATGCTTGGACAGAGGTGGCAGCTGGAGCCAGGGGTATGGAGGAGGGTTCTTGAGGGAGTTACAGGTGACCTGAGGACAGGATAGCACCTGCTAGCAGGGTCCTGCTTGGCTGGCCGTGCAGTTCTGGCCTAGGCAGTGGGAGCAATGGATGCTGGGAGAAAGGGTCAGAAAGCCTGGGTGTAGGAAAGTGACTTAGCTCTGCGCATCTGCAAAGAGACTTGTGGCTGGCAAGGAGGAGAGGAGCCAGCAGGAGGGGCTCAGGTGCTGGGAAGGTGTGGGGATTGGGATCAGTCACAGGGACAGGCCTCATGGGAGGTGACTTTGGGGAGGCTTGGGGCCGCCTCTGGCACGTTGCTAGGAGGCAGCGACCACACCCAGGCATCTCCGTATCTGGGCTCATGTGCAGAAGAAAGCCTGTCTCCAAGAACCGGATCCCGGCCCGGGTTCCTGTCTGCCCCCAGCGCACTTCTAAGGCAACTTGACAGGCAGGCAGCTGGGGGTGACACATTCCACCCCCAGGCCGCTGCCTGTGATGTGGTCAGTCTTTCCTGACGCGGGTGCCCTTTGTCTCCATGACACCAGTCAGGCCTCCCCATCCGCCCCGCTGTGGCGCTGTGATGGGCCTGTCTTGATGTGGCTGCCGCCCTGGTCTGTGGGGCTCCTGAAAGTGCCTGAGGTCCACACCCAGCCCCCCCTCCCCCTGCTATCCCGCCAGCCCTGGGCCTGGGACCTGCTGCTCAAATGATGCAGTTTCTCTACCGCAGAGGATGGTTTCCACCTGTGCGAGGAGCCACCTCTGCGACTCTTTCCAGCCACACCTCTGCCTTGGGACCCTGCTGGCCCTGTTGCCTGGGTGAATCCTACCCGCCCGCCACTGCACTGTGTTCTCCAGAGTCATCTCCTGTGTGGACTCTTCATCTGCAAAATATCACCAGAGGGCAATGGGGGCACAAGGAGCTGTGATAGGTCTACTGTGCCGTGCACTGGCTGCATGGCTTCTCCACAGCCTCCAAAGCCTCCATTTCTGCATCTGTGAAATGGGCTTGCATTACTCTCATAGTATTGGTGCAAGGACAGGATGAGAGAGTGAAGCTATACATGTCTCCAGAGGCGCCTGTGCACAGGATTTCTTTGAATCCTGGCAGGACCAGGGTTTGAACTCACGACCTTGCATTTGCCAGGCAGGCACTTGTGCCATGGAGCTATCTCCCAGCCCCAGGTGCCTGTGCACAGTAGGTATTTATTCCACCCTGACCCATCTCTGCTGGAGCCTCCTAGTTTGGGTAAAGGGTAGATTCAAGGCGGTACCCTCTGTCTCCAAAGCCTGAGGTGTCTCCCTGTCATTTCTTCCTCTCTTGTCCCCTTCCTGAGCTCAGCTGGGGCCGGGGTGGGGGGGACTGTCACACGACACCACCCCCGGGGACACTTCCTTCTTCCCCAGGCCTGATTTTGGCCCTTCCTCTCTCGCTATCTATTTATAAACAACAGAAGGGACCAAGAGCCTCCCTGTGGGCCTCTTGAAGGCGCTTGGCCTGCAGATATGTCAGGGGGTAAATTAGCCAGTGTGGGGTGCCCAGCCTTTCCCTGAGAGCTGACAGTGACTCTGGAATCACAACCCCAGGTGCCTTGGGCATTACCTGGCCTGGCTCCGTGCTGCCTGATGACTTGTCCCTCCCACCCAGCCCCATCAACCTGCTGTGCTGAGTCCCCTAGGGTATGAGAAGGAGGGGATGGGAAGAGAGGGCGCAGTGGGGGCTGATAAACTCAGTAAATTCCCTCATTTCAGGGCACAGGCCCCATGGGGCGGATGGAGTGCTCATCCCCACCCCAATCAAAGGAGCTAGAAGGTCTCCCAGGCTTCTTAGAGGCGGTCTCACATTTTAGGGACCTCCGGGGCCCGCAGCTTGTGCTGTCCTTGTGGTGGCTTGGAGACCTTGCTCCTAGATCCTGCTCTGAGGAGCACAGGGTGACCTTTTGTCCCGCTCTGCTCAGGGGCTTTCTGTTCCTCATTGTTTGGCCATGACAAGCCTTTTTTATTTTTTTTTCTGTCCAAGAGGACAAACAGGGCTGGGGTTGCTAGGGGAGGGCTGACACCTCTGCCAGCGGGGGCTTGCCGGGTCACACACAACAGGAGGAAGTGCAGCGCACTAATCAGAGTGCACTTCAGACGAGAAGTGGGAGGGAGGAGGAGGCCTGGGCCAGTGGTCCAGCTGCCTGGCCTTCGCAGCCAGCAGCCCTGATCCTTGGCAGCTAAGGAGCCCAGACTTGGCCCAGACAGGGCCCATTCCCATCAGGCCCCTCGGGCCTTGACGGGAAATCCTGCCCAGGACAGAGCAGGAGTGAGGGGCTCCCCTAGTTACCACTGCCCAGGGTTCTGGGGTCCCATGAGATCTGGCCAGCTACCTGCAACTCCTCCCTGGCGTGGGAGTTGGAGACCCAGTCAACAGCTCCCCTAGGAAGGCTAGTGCAGGGGTGTTGTGGGGGACAGGCAGGCCCCTGCAGCCGGTAGCAGTCCGTTGAACAACGCATGTAGAGGCGTGGCAGAAGGTGTCATTTCTTTGATTAGGGCTCCCCCTACTCTGGTCCCTGTGCTCCTTCCCAGCCCTCCCAGGGCCCTTTGCTCTGTCCCCAGGGCCAGGTAATCAGACCCCAGGGGCTTTAGCCACAGAGCCTGCTGTCACTGTCCTAGTTGGGTAGAGTTCCCTGCTCTTTTTCTTTTTCTTAAGAGCTTTAGCCTCTGGGGCTCCAAGAGCCCCTTCTGCATGAGGAGTGGTGGTGACTATCAGTGAGGGCCCCTGGCCCCCCTCCTCTGCCTTGGGCCCTGCTGGGGGCCCCCGCCCACTGTGGGAAGCCCTGGTGGGAGGTCCGAACCCAGTTGCCTGGTGTCTGTCCTACACTGGGAGAAAGTACAGAGGTGAATGCACATGTGTGCAGGAGTGCTGTGTGATCCAAGGTCACTGGTAGGGGACCCTGGGGGTGGAGGAGAAGAGAGGGGAAAATAAAAAGGATAAGATGTGACATGTCCCTGTATCAGTTCCCTATGACAAGTATCTTCATTCTGTATTACAAACACATGCTAATAAAAAAGGAGAAACTATTACAATAAAAGACGCATTGCCATTAACCCCCTCAAAATTTCCCCCTACTTTGCACACACAATTGCCACCATTCTGGCCCCTTTCTGAAGTCTTGGAAGTCCTTTTTGGAGAGATTTTTTTTTTTCAGTACCAGGTATCAAACTCTGGACCTTGTGCTTGCCGGGAAGGCACTTAAGCTGCTAAGCTATCTCCCTGGCCCTTTCCTTTAGTTTTTGAGACAGGGTCTTGCTACGTAGTTCAGGCTGCCCTTGTGCTCACTGTGCAGCCCAGGCTGGCTCTGAACCCATGGCGATCCTCCTGCCTCAGCTTCCCAAGTGCTGAGATTATAGGTGTGCACCACCACACCCAGCTCTTGTGAGTCTTTAGTTTCCCTACTGTGGCTGCCTCAGTGTCCTGGCGTGATTGCCCGTGTTACCTTTCTGAGTCACTTTGACTTTGGGGAAGAGTTTGAACTCTCACCACACCAGTTCTGGTGAGTAGGGTGGACAAGGACACCCCGCCACTTTTTCACACACGGCAGCAGCAGGCCCTGTAGTTTTGATGACACCTCATAAAAGCCTGCAGGAGGACTTCTGGGGCTGCCTCAGAAAGGGGCAAGAGCGACGGGGTACATGTGCTCAAGGGAACATGTCCAGGGGATGAGTGCCAGGGTGTCTTAGTGTAATAAAAATTGTATACTATTCTTTTTTTTTTTTTTTCCTTCTGGTACCAGGGATTGAACTTAGGACCTTGCACTTGCCAGTCAAGCACTTATTTCACTGAGCTATGTCCCCAACCCTAAAAATTTTAATGGAAACAGTAACTATGTATTTTGCTCATATCTCATACATGTATGTGGGTGTGTTTCTTTGTGTGTACGTGTGTGTACGTATGTGCACCCAGACTTGTGTGAATGACAGCTCAGAGGGATCACAGTGACTCAGATCCCCTCCCTTCCCCTAGCCGCCTGCCTTTCTTCCAGCCTCACTGGAGTGGACTGTCTTGGGTGGGGGAGGCCTCAGAGGCGGCAGGGCCTGGATACCTTCAGGTTTATGTGTCGGCTATAGTGCTGGGGTCAGGCTCCTGCCCTGGGAAGTGACACTGTAAGGAGGTCTCTGTGTGAGGAGCAGGCTTTGCGTACCCATCCCTGCCAGGCTCCTGGGCACAGTACGCCCAGCCAGAGGGCTCGGGGGGCAGCCCAGAGTGCCAGGAACCAGGAGGAAGTCAGGACTCTGGGTGACTCATTCAGGGTGGGGCGCAGGCAGGAGCCTGCCGTGGACGACTGCTGTCTGAGAAGGGCCTGTAGGAGATGCGTGGGATTGTGTCAGAGGAAGCAGGACACAGTTAGGGGACCTGGGATGAGGACAGCCACTGAGAATCTGCAGCCCGAGCGCACCCTGGGGGTCACTGTCCTGATGGCTTCCAGCTGTTGGCACCAAGCTGCAGATAGTGGGAAAAACAGCTGGATTACTGGATTATATCCCTGCTTGTCCCTTGTGGCTGGGGCCACATGGCTCCAGGCAGTCACAACCCCAGGCTGCACTAGGGAGGGAAAACAAAGGCAGCTACCTCCGCCCAGATGGGGACACCTTGCCCCGGTCTGCACAGGCTGGGCAGGAGCCGTTGTCGCTGGCATCTGTCCTGACTGCCTTTTCCAGAGTGACTTGCTGGTCCCACAGTTACGATTATTAAATATTTTGAAAAGCCAGGGCCAGTGGTGCATACCTGTACTCCTAGCACTCAGGAGGCTGAGGCAGGAAGATAGCAACCAGTTCAAGGCCAGGATGGCTACATAGTAAGTGCAAAGCCAGCTTGAAAAAATTTTTAAAAAGGAGGGAGAGAGTTTGGCAGGTTGGGGGTGATCTCCTTGTTCTCTTTCCTGAGAAGTCCAGAGCGATTAAGGCCCTTGCCTGGGTCTGCACAGTGGGCAAGGGATGGAGTAAGGAATTGAAACCAGGCCTCTGACTCAATGGGCTTATCTGGGAAGAGGCCTGATGGTTTAGTCAGTAAAGGTTTATTGAGCTGCCTCCACCCACCTGCAGCCGGTGGTACCATGAGGCACGAGGCAGGAGGCGTGAGCCAGCCCTCAAGTCTGACCTAGAAGCAACCCCCCCACTCAACGTGACGTCTCTTTGCAGGGCTGCAAGGAACTCTGGGCAAGTGCGTGCATATCTCCTCCTTTGCTTGTGTAATCAGTACACTCCTGCTCGTGTTCGTCTGCCCGTGGGGGATGAGCTCTGAGCATGCGCAGTATCACGGAGGCCGCAGTTGACCCAGCCGCCTTCTGGAGAGAAAACTGGGACCCAGGGACAGACACAGTGATGGCTGTGGCCGCTGCTCTGCCCTGCTGGGTGGCCCCTCAAGTGCGAGGGAGGCACAGTGTGTTTGTCAGTGTCCAGGCCTGTGCCCCTTTTCTCTCTTCTTGCTCCTGTTTCTATTTTCTATTCATTTGCTGCCTTTATCTTCACGGAGGCCGAGAGCTACGTAACCCAAAGCACGAATCGCAAACTCAGACAAGATCGGGGTTCAAATCCTGGAGTCTGGAGGGCGTGCCGGGCCCTCCTCGAGTCTCAGCGCTCATCTGCACAGGGCCCTGGTGAAGATGAGTTGGACGGGTAGCGCCAGACGCTATTGTTTGGGGTCTGATCCCGGAGGGAGCAGCATTTATTTCCGCAGCTGAGATGTGCCGGAGGGCTTCCTGGAAGGGGGCAGATGGCCTCTCAGCTGGATAGCCTGTGTCCCCAACACAGCGGCCACGGGGAGCAGGCCGGTGATGGGAGCTGTATGGAGCAAGCAGCCCAACCAGCCGACACCGAGGCCCTAGGAACTGCAAGGCCTTGTGCCAAAGTGCGCCATGACGCCTGTCCCTTCAGGCCCCAGCCGCGTTGGCTTCCGGAGCCAGTCCTGTGTGTGGGGACACCGGGAGAGGCGTCCCTGCAGACTCACACACTGGGGTGGAAGGATGAGCAAAGGCTCTCTTTGGGGATGGTGACGGGCTCCGAGAGAGACCAGGGGAGGAGAAGCTTCAGCCTGGTTGTGGGAGTCGAGGAAGGAAGGCTTCTCGGAGGAGGAGCCCCAGCAGGCAGAGGGCCCAGAGCGCTCAGGACAGGACCCCAGCAGGGGTGTGTGTGTGGGGAGGGGTGTCCCCGAGGGTGACGGTGGCGTCATCTTCCTTTTCCAGGATGTGTTTGTGCCCTACACACCAGAACCCGGGAGCTCCAGTGCACAGAATTGCAGGCCGAGAGAGTACTACGAGAGCACGGCCGGGCTGTGCTGCAGCAAGTGTCCGCCCGGTGAGCGGTGGGGCGGGGCGGGGCAGGACCGGCCCCTGGGTCTCCGCCCATCTATCCTGGCAAGGCCCCAGCTCCCTCCACTGGTGAACTCTGAGCTGTCCTTTAGAACTCAGCTGAAGGCGGCCGGGGAGACAGCTCAGGGGCACAAGTGCCTGCCTGGCAAGTGCAAAGTCCCGAGTTCAATCCCCCGTTCTGCCCCCCGCCCCCAAAAAACAGAACTCAGCTGAGCCATTCCTCTTTCCTGAGCCATCTGATCCCCAGCGGAGATCACAGATAAATGGATAAAGAGATGCACACTCCTGGCTGTCAGGAAGTTTGTGGAAGGGGGAAAGACCAGGGGGTGATGCTGACAGAGCAAAGGGCCCTGCTGTATTATGGGAGTCTGGGAAGATGTCTCTGAGGGGATGACACTGGCTGAGCCCTGCAAGAGGGGAGGGAGAAAGGCAGTGAGTGACACCCACGGCAAGAGTTTAGAATCTGGAAACCAGTTCTTACCAGCATGTGATTGGCCGATAACAGGTTTCCTATGGTGGAATTTCAGGCACCTGGAAGTAGGGGAGGAGCAGAGATTTTATGAGTGGAAGGGGTTTAGGAATGGAGTCGTGGCTGGCTCCTGCCAGATGTGAAAAGAATGAGGCAGTTAGAGCTGGGACTCTGGGGAGCAGGGAGTGAGCCCTGTGTCCTGGAAGCAGCCCCACGCCGCTGAGACTTCTGGGCCTTGCTTTCTTAGGCCAGCGCTTGAAAGCCGTCTGCACCAAGACCTCGGACACTGTGTGCGCCCCTTGCGAGGACAGCACCTACACCCAGATCTGGAACTGGGTCTTCACGTGCTTTAGCTGCGGCGCCCCCTGCAGCGCCGGTAAGTGGACCTAGAGGGCCGCGCGGCATTTTGCACCCGCTCGGCTCGGTGGTGACGGGGGTGGGGGTGGGTGGGGGTGGGGAGTGTTCCTTCCCGCTGCGACGTGGCATTTGCCCTCAGACCTTCCCGAATCCTGCCCGAATTCTCATTCTCCGCTCGGGGCAGCAGCAGTAGAGTCATGCCCATGGAAGGCTAGAGGGAACAGTGCCTTGAGGAGCAAGGAGCGGGGTGGGGTGGTGGTGGCGGTGGGCGTGGCCAGATAGGGGCTTGGGTGGGCGTGGTCAGACAAGGGGGCTTGGTGGGCGTGGCCAGGCAGGCATGACACTGGCTGCCTTGTCCTCCTCCAGACCAGGTGGAGACTCAGTCGTGCACCCCGCAGCGGAACCGCGTTTGCAGCTGCAGGCCGGGCCAGTTCTGCATGCTTGGCATGCAAGACGGCTGCCGGCAGTGCAGACCTCTGCGCAAGTGTCCTCCCGGCTACGGCGTGGTCAGGCTAGGTATGGGGACACTGCGGGTGTCGACTCCTCTGACCAGACAGTGGCAATGTGAGGGTGGCCGGGTCCTTCACCCCTTGTTAGGCTCCTACTACATACTAGGGCCTCAGGGTGCAAAGTATCTGGACAATCAAGGGCGGGGGATATAGTTCAGGGGAACAAGTGCCTGCATGGCAAGAGCAAGGTCCTGAGTTTGATCCCCGGTTCCGCAAAAAAAAAAAGAGTAACTGGACAATCAGAAGATGCAATTACTGGGCTAAGTGGTGCAGCCTGTAATCAATCCCAGCATTCTGGGAGGCTATGTAGGAGAATCTGAAGTTCAAGCCTAATCAGGGCAGTTTAGCAACTTAGTAGGTTCCTGTTTCAACACAAGAAATAAAAAGGTCTGGGGATGTAAGTCAGTGCACAGGCCCTGAGCTCAGTCTCCTATACTGAAAAAAATCTACACTCCGCAGAGACCACCCCTGTGTGCATGTGAAGGCAGGGCAAACAGGAGTCCTTGGGCCCCTAGGCCTCCCAGGGCTTCCAGGACAAAGCCCCCTTTATTGAGATTGGAGCCCTGATTGGCCCCCACTGTTTCCATCCAGGAACTGCAAACTTAGATGTGCTCTGCGCTGCCTGTGCCCCAGGCACATTCTCCAACACCTGGTCCTCCACAGAAGTCTGCAGGCCCCACCGCAGGTGAGTGGCTGAGTCTCTGGTTCTGAAAAACCAAAGAGGGAGGGCTGGTGAGAGAGTTCAGCGGTCTAAAGCGCCTGCTTAGGCAATCTTAGGCAGGTGTGCAGGGCCTGCAGTTGGTCCCCAGCACCACATGCGGGTGCCAGCCCCACCCCCAGGGCAGGCTGAGCTGGCCATAACATAAATAAATAAAGTTTAAAAAAAAAAAAATGAAAAGGGGTGGGGGAGGTGGTGTCTGTGTGTCTGGGGTCTGAGGCAGAGCCACCGTGCTGGGGGAATTGGGTGCTCAGGGCAGGGTCCTGGGGCTGGATGGGGCACATGGCAGAGGCCTCAGGGATGGCAGGGGCACGCTGAGAAGGCGTGACACACACCCTCACTTCCTGTCCTCTGCTTTCCTCCTCCTCTTGTAGCTGTAGCACCGTGGCCATCCCTGGGAATTCGACAGTGGATGCAGTTTGCAAGTCTGTGGCCCCCACCCTGGGAGCTGCCCCAGGCCCAGCTCGCACACCCCGATCTGTGTCCCCGAGAGCCCAACCTGGGAAGCCCACTCCAGGGCTTGGCACAGTTCCCAGCACTGCCCCTGTACTCCCTGTGGGCCTCGAGTTCCCGATCGGGAAGAGCAAGAATGGCCTTGCCCTTCCAATTGGTAGGTCCCAGCCTATCCCTTCCTCCTTCCTCTTCTTCCTCTGTCTGTCTTCCTGACAGCCCACTGCAGGCCAGACCCTCCATTCTGTCCTGGGATGTTGATGCCAGGAAGTGGGTCTCCTCCCAAGACCCGATCCTGTCACTGAGAGTCCCCATGTCCGGAAAGCGGGGTCCTGGCTGCTGTTCCCATGAATGAATCCACAGACTGGGTCAGGGGTCTTGGGAGGGGGTGTCCCTTTTGGGTTGGGACTGTACCAGGCCATATGTGTATCACCAGCTGACACATGTGGTCAAGTTTGCTCCTTCCAGGCAATAACCGCAGCCACCCTGGGTCCCCAATGCCTGAGCACCTCCTTTCTTCCTAGGACTGATTGTGGGTCTGACTGCCCTGGGGCTACTGATCATCGGACTGGTGAACTGTGTTATCGTGACCCAGAGAAAAAGTAAGATTTTGTTCCGTCTTCCATGCGTGGTCCGGGGAGTGTTTCCAAAAATCCAGCACCAGGTCCACCTTGGGCTCCGATGGACCTGGAGACTACAGCCTGGTTTCGTTGGAGCTTAGCTCTTAGGGTGGAGGAATCTCCTCTGCTCACTTAGCTACCAGAAGACCAGGAACCCTCAGATTTTCTAGGGGTTGTTCTGGAAGCCTGAGGAGCTAGAGCTGCTGGAGCAGGACCAATGGGTGGGGTGCGTGCAGGAGAGTGCGCGCGCCCCAGGGAGAGTGAGGTGGGGCTGGTGGGTGGCACGCCTGGCCCAGGTGAGGGGACGCTGCTGGTCACGTGTCCGACGTGTCTCTCTTTCCTTGCAGAGAAGCCCTCCTGCCTAAATCGAGAAGCCAAGATGGTGAGTGTCCCCCTGCCAGCTCCCTGTTTCTCCTCAGTCCTTGCCCTGCGGACTGAGTTGTCACATGAGAAACCATGAGGTGTGTTTGTGTGTGTGTATGTGTGTGTGTGTGTGTGTGTGTGTATGTGTGTGTGTGTGTGTGTGTGTGTCACCTGTACAGGATCAGGAGGTGCAGGAGTACTGGGTGGCCCAGGGCCTCAGGCGAATGCAGTGCTTTTGAAGTCATATCGCTGGGTTCCCTCTCCTGATTTTGCCGGTGGAAGCACTGCCCGTCCAGAGCTCTTTGCCCTGCGTTGGTATTTCAGTGGGGACAGGACATTTCTTGCCACCCTGCTCTTCCTCTTTTCTGGTTTCATGGCTCTGTGGCACATGCAGAGCAAGCGTCCTTCTAAGTTCTCCTGTGGCCCAGCTGCCACCTCCTCTTTCCCAACCACGTGTGTGCCCACACACTGGGCACTGCTGTGTCTGGGGTGCCGCTGCTTCCTTTTCTGCCGTCCGGTTTGTGTCCACAGAGAGGCGGCCTCAGCCACCAGGTGCTGCGGCCGTGCAGAGGCTGTGTGGGCAGGGAGCCAGCTCTCCAGGGGCGAGGACGCTGGTCACGATGTGCGTGTCAGCGCATTGCTGTGGCTGCCTCAAGTGCCCTTCTGCCAGCCCTCGGGGTCTTCCTCAGTGTGAACTTGGGCCAGTGCCACCTCTCCTGGCGAGTGCTGAGCCAGGCTCTTCGCCCAGTCCTCACCTGCCCCTGGGGGTGGGGAGCGCCAGTCCCCCCATGTACCCTCCCTCCCTTGCTTGCTCCGTGCATGCACCCTCAGGCAGCTGGCACAGGCCCCTGCTAGAGTCCAACGGGCAGTGTCCAGTGCTGCAGAGCGAGCAGAGACTCATGCCAGCTTTCTCTCAGGGCTCAGGGACAGTGGCTTCTTTCTGTTGGGAAAAGCAGTAGATGCACACACACGAGCTCGCATGCCCACACCATGCCTGGACATGGTAGTCACCAGGGCAGAGGCCTGCCAGGTGCCGGGTGGGTGCCAGGCGTGGTGCTGAGCGCTGTGCATCCTCACAGATGCACCGTGACCCACAGGAGTGTGCTCCTTGCTTCAGTGTCACAGCCCAGAGAAGTTCAGTCACTTTTCCCAGCTAATAAATGTAATGTAAGGCACAGAGGGCTGGCGGGTTAGCTCAGTTGTCTAAAGCGCCTGCATAGGCAAAATCAGTCAGGGGCAAGGGATTGCGGTTCGATCCCCAGTACCACATGCTGCACCAGGCATGGCCTGAGCCAGCCAAAAAAAGAAAAAAAAGAATAATGTAGGGCACCAACCCAGGGCTGTCTCTGTCATTGCCTCAGCGCACCCACACTGTGCCTTTCTCAGGCACGTGGCCTCTGCATGTGGACACATGCTCAGCCAGAGACAGACAGACAGACAGACAGACAGACAGACAGACAGACACACACACACACACACACACACACACCAGCCCGCAGCTCGGCAGGTTCCCCATCCCGCATGGCGGGCTGAGCAGTGAGCTGAGGGGCCAGCCGGCTGGGGTCCTGCCTTTGCAAGCTGCCTCCTCTGTGCTCCCCCATGGGGTTCCAGACTCTGGTAGCAGCTGCTCCTGAACTTTGCCGTTTTGGGCTTTGGAACAGGGAGGTGGGCTGTGACCTTTGGGGTTTCTGTTCTGCCTGGTGGTTCTAACCACCAGCGGAGGGGTAAGGCCCAGGCAGAAAAGCCCCTTCTCTGGAGGTGGCAGGGAGTGACATTTGGATGCATCGCCACAGCCTCCCAGCTCAGGGCAGGGCTGGGGGTGGGGAGGCAGCGCAGGTCAAGGCCAGGCCCAGGCATCTTGAAACCACTGGTGGGAGGGGCTGGGAGCCAGGGGCTGCAGCAGCTGGCTAGCGGGGGCCACCCCAGGCCAAACAGTTGTGTGCCTGCCTTTGCTCAGATCACATCTGGAATTGTCCCTGCCCCTGGCTGGAGCCTAGAGTCTCAGCCTTGGGCTGGCTGAAGTTGTCAGCACTGTGCCCGTGCCTGTCCAGTCCTCCCAGCGCACATGCTGGCCCTCCCGCTGGCCCTTGGGTGGCAGGCATGTCCTGCCTGGTGCTCTCACCCCTCTGTTCGTAGCCCAGGACTTCCAGCAGAGCTGTCCGCTGTCTCCTTTTTGTCTAGGGCTCTGTAATCACCCAGCACCTCAAGGCTCCACGCCTGTACAGTCCACGTGGACGGACAACAAACAGCCCTGCAGTGGCATTTTTGGGTATCCAGATACTGGGGGTTTCTTTTTCTTTTTTTGGTACTAGGGATGGAACTCAGGACCTTGCACTTTCCAGGCAGGTGCTTATACTATCTCTCAGGGCTGAAGCCAGGGGTCTTGTCTTGAGTCTCCAGACTGGAAACCCCAGGTGCCAAGAAAGGCATCATGGGATTGATTTATTGATTTATGTAGTCTTTTTGAGACAGGGTCTCGCTATGCAGTTCAGGCTGGCCTTGAGCTCACTTTTGTAGCCCAGGCTGGTCTTGAACTTGCACTGATCCTCCTGCCTCAGCCTCCCAAGTGCTGGGATCACAGGCGTGCGCCACCACACCTGGCCCATCCCACCTACCGCATCATGAGTTTTAGCTCAGTACCCCTGTTCCTACCTGTGACCTTGGACAACTCACTCAGCCACTCTGGGCCTCGGTTTCCACGCTTGCAAATCCAGGGTGACACACTCAGGAGAGTCAGTAGAGCAGTATCTGGAGGGACTTGGGCAGAGCACAGCCTTGGGTGGCGCCTAGCTGCTAGCTAATGTCTTACTATGTTAGTGAAGTCAGAGCAGCGGGGTGGGGGCTTGGGAGGGAGGCTGAGGACGCGCAGCTCCAGCCAAATGAAAAGGGCTGCAGTGCAGATGGGTTGGTTGACCACAGGGTCGGCCACCTTTTCTGTCAAGCCGGGACAGTGAGGGTGTTAGGCTTGTGGACAGCCCGGTCTCCATGATAGTGGCCTAGCCATATAACCTGGCAGCCGTGTCCTGTGAGACCCTTCCCAGACAGCCTGGCTTGTCCTTCCACTACCTTGTGCTTGCCAGGCAGGCACTTGTGCCACAGAGCTATCTCCCCAGCCCCGGGAAGTCTTATTCTTTGACACGTTTTTGAGCCATTTAAACAAGCTGCCCAAAAAAAGGAGAGGGCTGTGCGGCCCATGGTGGTACTTGGCCCAGCTCACCAGGCTGAGGCAGGAGGATCGCTGGCAGCTTGAGGCCACCGAGGGCTACAGACTGAGTTCAAGGCCAGCCAGAATCACATAGCAAGACCCTGTCTCAAAAACAAAAATCAGAAAAACCAACCCAAAATTCTCATGCGGGGCTTAAGTGTAACAGTCACCGCCCTTAGCATTGTCCTGTTGAGTCTTCACAGCAACCCTGTGGTGTAAGTCATTCTTCTTCTTTTTTTAATTTAATTTTTATTTATTTAAACTTTATTTATTTGTATTATGGCCAGCACAGCCTGCCCTGGGGGCTGGGCTGGTGCAGCATGTGGTGCTGGGGATCGAACCATGGTCCCTGTGGTTGCCTAAGCAGGCGCTTTAGACTGCTGAGCTATCTCGCTGGCCCTATTTTTCCTTTTTCTTTTTTTAATTTTAATTTTTAATTTTTTTATTAGTTTTTATTTTAAAGAGTAAAAATAGCAGAAACAAAGATAGGAAAACAGTAACAAGCAAGAGTACATATAGTACAGGATTTTCAAAACAAGGAAAATTTAACAATGGTTGTATTACATATTTTCATCATCAAATCTGTTTAGATTAATAGATATAGATATGTAAGATTGATCAAACAATTAAACATTAACACTTTCAGTAAACCTTAGTTTTTTTTTTAACTCTTCCAAAT
>PVKN010008356.1:0-25251 GCA_004027915.1 Capromys pilorides
TCTCTCTCTCTCTCCTCTCACCTCTCTCTTTTTTTTAACAGTCCCAGGAATCAAACTTGGGACCTTACGCTGCCAGGCAGGCAATTATGCTATCTCTAGCCATCTCTCCAGCTAGATATTGAGTAAGTTTCACAGCAGCAAAGTTAGGAAAGGGATGCGCCAGCCCACCCTGACCATTAGATTGTGCCCTGCTTTGTGTGCTGCTTGTTGGAAGCACAAGAGCTGTAGTTCTATTCTTTCCTACTGGCACCTTAACCCCCGAGCCTCTGTGTCCTAGATCCTAACAGAAGACAAACTTCCCTTGAGTCAGATACAGAGGACTTCATGATGCTTAGCATGCTTCCTTGTGTGTACTGATTTTCTTGTCTTTTTGAGACAGGGTCTCCCTATGCAGTTCAAGCTGGCCTCAAGCTTACTTTGTAGCCCAGGGTGGTCTCCAGCTCACAATGATCCTCCTGCTGCAGCCTCCTGAATGCTGGGATTATAGGTGTGTGAGCATCACCATACCCTGCCCTTTTGTATCTTGATGCTGTATGATTAAAGAAACAAAAGCTGCCGTGTGCCATCCAACAGAAGGACGGGCTCCTAAACCCTCACATGTGTCCTCATCCATCTTGTTCACCGGGTCTGGCATCACATGACTTCCCTGCTCTTCCCCAAAGTCAAAATAAAAGTCCTGAATTGAACCAGAACTAAACACACTCATGACGGAGGACTTCCAGAACTGCTGAAGACACACGAGCTGGATGTGATTGCGCATGTCTGGAATCTCAGCACTTGGGAGACAGAGGCAGGAAGATCATTGTGTGTTGGAGACAACCCCCCCCCACCCCACCCCCGGACTACCAAGTGAGCTCAAGGCCAGTCTGAACTGCATTCTGAGATCCTGTCTCAAAAAGACCAAAACCCCAAACAAACAACACCAACAACTAGCAGGGTGTGGTGATGCACACCTGTAGTCCCAGCACTTGAGAGGCTGAGGCAGGAGGATTGGTAGGAGTTTGAGACCAGCCTGGGCTACAAAAAGTGAACTCAAGACCAGCCTGAACTGTATAACGAGACCCTGTCTCAAAAAGACCAAAGGAAAAAAAAAAAAAAAAAAAAGTACAGATGCACTGTTGTTCTGAGCTCAGGAAACCCCTAATACTACAAAAGGCTGCTAGAAAAATCTGGCCAATATCTGCCCTGCAAAAATGCATTTTTATTATCTTAGTCACAAAACAAATCTGTTCTGTTCCAGAAAGACAGTATTCCTATACTCCCAGACCATTTACCTTGCAAACATTCTTGAAAAGATGGTTCCAGACCAAAAGAAAAAAAGTATCCCAAGAGTCCTAAACATGTCAGGAAGAATCACCCCAACAGTCCCCAAGGACCTGGCCTCTTTCTGTCTTACTACTCTGCTGTCATTCCTAAAATCATTTCATGGTTCAAAATGGTTACATCAACCCCGGCCATCACTCTGTATTGAAGATAGTAAGAACAAAAGAGGACGAAAACCACTGTCTCTCTCTATGGCAACATCTTAGAAGTTATTGGCTTGACTTTTTCCGGTATCCATGCCTGGTTGCAAGAGAGATTGGGCAGTGTGAAGAAAAAAAAAAAAAAGAAAAAGAAAAAAAAAAAAAATATATATATATATATATTCTTGATGAAAGACCATTATTTAAGAAAAATAAGTACTGGAGGACACCCAGCCAGTCCATTCTGAAGGTCAGCCTTTGTGGATTTACCGAGTGCTGAACACAAGGATCACACACCCAACCCTCTTTCCCCTTCCCGAGCCTAAAGGAGCAACGCTGGGCCAGGCATGGGGGCAGGTGCAGCCCTGGGCTGCCAGGTGCAATAGAAATACTCCGCCACACTGAGGTCTTGAGCTTCATGCTGCTCAGCCAAGGGCACGTGAGCCGTGGCTCCTCCTGTCCTCCTACCGGGACCTGATCCTGGGGACCTGGCAGCACTGATGAGCCCCAAGCAGGTTTGATGGGAGTGGCCAGTAAAGCGACCCCACTAGATGACCTGCAGACATCTAGTGGGCTAGCAAGGAACAGGGGCTAGCAAGGGACAGAGAAAACAGCAGTCCTGGTAGAGGGCAGGGCAGGTACTCTGATGCAAGAGGGAAATTTGCTTGGGTGAGAGAAAGCAATGACCAGCTTGGCCCACAAGCTCAGTGGTCTAAAGCACCTGCTTAGGCAAGTTTAGGCTGGTCTCTTTCACCCACCACCCAAGCTGCAAAGCCTACTGCACTCCAGCTCTGGCCAGAGGCAGTGGAAGCAAAGTACTTTCCCTCTGGGGCAGGAGCTCAGAGTAGAATGATGTTGTGCCTGTTGGGCTTGCGTCAGTGTGGGGGGCCCCAGATGGCCCGCTCTGGGCTGTGGACAGGGCCAGTGTGATAGAACTTCTCAGCCCCTGAAGCTCTCGGGTCCATTCGAGCCCTTCAGTTCTCCTTCTCTCCTTCTACAGCTACTTCTGAATGCCAGGGAGGTGATGGAACCTCCTGAAGGTCGTGCAGCAAGAAGCTACTGCTCTGGAGGCTGGCACACAGAGCTCCGGCTAAGTCTCCGGCTCCCGAAGTGCTAGTTGTTGGTAGCGTTGATAGGGACGTGGTGAAGGAGGGGGTGGCATGGCCTGCTGCAGACCTGTCATCTGCCTGGTTGTAGAGGCGAACAGCCTAAGTCATATAGCCACAGACAGTTTTGAAAGGCGGCAGGGACCAGGGCTCGAGTGAGTGCTTTTAGTCTTTCTTCCTTGGTTGTCATTTCCTCAGCTTCAGGACCCCACAGTGCTCACAGTATGACCTGCCCAGCACGGGAAGCCCAGTCACAAAGCAAATCTGTCACATGGATTGGTTTTGTATAATAGCCAGATGAAGTGCAGGGGTCCTCTTGGGAATCTAGTTCTAGGCCAAGCAGGTTGGGCCTCAAGTAAATCCTGGAGCCTTTATTCTTCCTTAAAACTGGTTGAACATTCAGATGTGATGGCACACGCCTGCAACCCCAGCACTGGGGAAACTGAGAAAGAGGATCTCTGTGAGTTTGAGGCCAGCCTGAGCTATAGGAGGAGACCCTGTGTCAAAAACAAAAACAGAGAGAAAGAGAGAGAGAGAGAGAGAGAGAGAGAGAGAGAGAGAGAGAGAGAGAGAGATCACTGAACAACTTCAATGGCTTCAGACTGATCCTCAGTGTCCTGCTCCTGGCCCTGTTCTCACAGCCTTGTGTCCCCACAGGTGGCAATGCCATTGAACACAGCCCCTCAGGTCCCCAGGAGGCTTCTTCCTCTATTCAGCCACTCACTTCCCTGCACTGAGGCAGGCACACAGCAACGTGCCGTAGGGCCCTGCCCACAGTGGCCACAGTCAGAGGAGACAGGCGCCTCTCTCTTGCCTCCTTCCCGTCCCTGCTCACCTCCCTTCTCTGTTGAGCAACACTGATATGACAGATGCCAGGAAGGTGGCTGTGAAAGGCAGAGGAGAGTCCCTTGTCACTGCTAAACAAAGGATGCTTCCAGAAGATTCCGCATGGACACCACATCTTCCTACTTGGTGAGAAGCTGTGAGTCATAAGCCCCAAGCAGCCCTACAGACTTCCCCATGAATCACCCGCTGCTCTCCTGTCCTCGGCGGAGGACAGGCACACGCCTCGGGGAATTCTCCCACTGGTAAAAGGGAGGAAATATTGGGGGGAAGTAGTGGGAGGACAGAGCTCAGAGTAGAGTCCCAAAGGCAGATTTCCCACCATGGTCCTTTCCACAACCACGGCTCTGATCCCAGAATGGCTGGATCTTAAAGCCTCAAAATTCTCCTGGTGCTTCCTGCTTGTGAAATGCTTTCATGTACTTATATCTTTTTTGTTTTTGTTTCTGTTTTGTCTTGTTGAGACAGAGTCTCACTGTTAAATTCAGGCTGGTCTTGAGCTCACTCTGTAGCCCAGGAGGGTCTCAAACTCACAATGATCCTCCTGCATCAACCTCCTATATGCTTGGATTGTAAGCATGAGCCACCATACCTGGCACTTCACGTATTTTATTTCATTTGCTCACCACTGTATATTATGGGAAAGTGTTTAAGGGAAATTGCCTCATATGGAAGGGAAAGAAATCAGTTGAGCTGGAAACAATAACTTCCCCCTTGACTCCAGGCCGGGGGCCCACCAGAGGGGAAGGGATTTGTCTATGGCCTTATGGGTCTTTCATTCATTTAATTGCAGGTTTAGAGTACGGCAAGCTAAGCAGTGTTCCCAGGTCAGGGTGCCAGGCAGTGAAGAAGTATAACATCCCCACGCATCCTGGTGGAGACTGAACCCTAGGCCAATAGGTAAACTTTGAGAGGTGACAAGCTCCATGCTCAGAAATAAAGTGGAGAGAGGGACAGGGGCTAGCAAGGGACAGAGAGAACAGCAATCCTGTTGGCGGGCAGGGCAGGGATTCTGATGCAAGAGGGAAATTTGCCTGGGTGAGAGAAAGCAATGACCAGCTTGGCTGAAAGAGGTGGGTAGGAGCTGCAGGGTGGCCAGGGATAGAACAGTGAGACTGGTCTTGTCAGGGCTCAGAGGCCTGTCAACAGAGGAAAAGACCAATATTTTAAAGTAGTATTTCGTTTTGAACACATCAGAACCCTGACATGGCCATGTGGCATTATGGGGTCAGGATCAGCAAGGAACCCAGAGGGACCGCCATAGCGCTTAGAACCTCTGTTCACCAAAGGGTATAGACCAATTCTAAGACTTTAAAAATATGAGAATGAGGAATTGAGCTTTTAAAGTCTCTGGGATCTAGTTAGATGAGAGTTAGAGTTCAGAGAATACCAAAGTGAATCTGGCAACCTTACAGTTTTGATTAAGACTCCAAAGGACTATACCCTCAGACTGAGGATGAACCAGTTGTCACAGGGCCTAAATCCAGATTCCAGTCTTCTCATTGATGAGATGGTCAGATCCTGATTGGAGGCAAGTTACCTGAGGTTCCTAAGAAGGCTGAACTTCTGCAACCAGGTGAGTGCTCTTCAGCAGAAGATAACATCACCTCATGCCTGAAATGACCTCCCTGGATTTTCATACACAATGCTTGACACTCCACTGAAAATAACTTGGCATAGGGGTGGTGAGATAACTCAGTGGTCTAAAGCACCTGCTTAGGCAAGTTTGGGCAACTGCAGGGACTGAAGTTTGATCCCCAGCACCTCATGCTGTGGCAGCCCCACCCCCAAGGCAGGCTGAGCCAGCCATAAAATAAATAAATAAAAATAAAGTTCAAATAAACAAGTATTTTTTTTAAAAAAAGAAAATAACTCAGTATAGATGACAAAATCCAACACTGATTAATGATAAAAACCCTATGAAAATAGGTATAGGAAGACCTTGTAATAAATGAAAAAAAGCCATTTATGCCAAACCTACTGCCAGGATCATACTAAATGGGTGACTGGAAGCCTTCCCTCTAAAGTTAGGAGCAAGAGGTTGTTCACTCCCACCTTTCTTATGCAATATACTATGCAAAAGCTAGAGCAAGCCAGAGGAAAAAATAAAAGGGAATCCTTTGCTATCCTTGAATAGCAGAGGAAGAATTCAAACTTTCTTTATTTGCAGATGACATAACCCTTTACATAAAAGATCAGGAAATGGGCTGGTGAGATAGCTCAGTGGTCTAAGGTGCCTGATTAGGCGATCTTAGGCAAGTGCACAAGGACCACAGTTCGATCCCCAGCACCACATGCTGTGCCAGCCCCAACCCCAAGGCAAGCCAAGCTGGCCACAACATAAATAAATAGTTAAAAAAAAAAAAATCAGGAAATGGCCAGGCATAGTGGGGCACACCTGTAATCCCAGCACTCAGTAGGATGAGGCAGGAGGATCACTGAGTGTTTGAGAAGAGCCTGGGCTACAAAATGAACTCAACACCAGCCTGAGTTGTGAGTTGTAAGACCTTGTCTCAAAACCACACACACACACACACACACACACACACACACACACAAAGGAAAGACATCCCCTGTTCTTAGATAGACAAAATCAATATTGTCAATATGGCCATATTACCAGAAATCACATTTCTATTTAAATGCAAACCCAATCAGAATAGCATTGGCATTTTTCATGGCACTTGACACAATTCTAAAATTCATATGGAACCAGAAGAGACTCAAGATAGCCAAAGAAATCTTGAGCAACAAGAGCAAAGCAGGAGTCATTATAATTCCAGACTTCAAGTTATACTATAAAACCATAGTAATAAAAACAGCATCATATTGGCAAAAAACACACATGTTAACCAATAGAATAGAAGATAGATCAAGAACTCCAAGCAACTTTTTTTTTTTTTTTTTTTTTTTTTTTTGTGGTACCAAGGATTAAACTCAGGACCTTGTGCTTGCCAGGCAAGTACTTATTCTACCAAGCTATTGTCCCAACCTCCTAAGCAACTTCAACCATTTGAAATTTAACAAAAGGGGTAATAACATACTCTGAAGAAAAGAAAGTCAATAAATGGTGCTGGGAAAAGTGTTATCCACAGAAGAACAAATCAACAATTATATTTTTGACCTTGTACTAGAATCAAATCAAGATGGATCAAAGACTTAGGTATGAAAACAGAATAGTTGATAAAACTCTTGAAGACATAGGCATAAGCAAGGACTTCCTTACTAGGCTCCCAAGTATCATGTAGAAGACATGATACTATTTTTTTGGGGGGGTGGGAGGGATCTTTTTGAGACAGAGTCTCCCTCTGTAGCTCAGGCTGGCCTTGAGTTCACTTTGTAGCCCACGCTGGTCTCAAACTCTCAATGATCCTCCTGCCTCAGCCTCCTGAGAGCTGGGATTACAGGTGTGCATCACCATACCCAACTATACTAAGAATTTAAGAATGGAATTATGTCAAATTCTTAAAACTTCTGTATAGCAAAAGAAATAACTAACAGAAAGATGACCTATGGACTATGAAAGAAAATTTCTGTTGACTACTCTTCAGACAGAGAGTAATATCTAGGATGTATAAAGAACTAAAAAAAATTATACCCCCCAATAAAAGACCAATAAAAAATGCGCAATTAAAATAAGTGCTCTTTATAAAAAGTATAAGCTAGGCAAGATTGTGCATGCCTATAATCCCAGCACTTGGGAGACTGAGGCAGGAGGATCACTGTGAGTTTGTGGCCAGCCTGGACTACAAAAATGAGATCAAGGTCTTCCCGGACTCCATAGTGAGACCTTGTATCAAAAAAAAAAAAAAAAAAAAAGTACAAATGACTAATAAATACATGAAAACATGCTCAGCATCTTTACTGTTAGAGAAATATAAACCAAAACAACACTGAGATCCCACCTTATTCCAGTAAGAATGGCTGTTATCAAGGACTATAGAAACAGCAAATGCTGCCAAGGTTTTGGGGAAAAAGGAACCCTTCTATGCTGTTGACAGGAGTGTAAACTAGTATAACTGTTACAGAAATTAGTATGGAAGTTCCTCACAAAACTAAAGAGAGAAATTACAGTCACTCGGTGTGGCAACACATGTCTGTAATTTCAGCATATGGAAGGGTGACACCGGAGGACTGATGAAAGTTCAAGGCCAGCCTGGGCTCCATAGTAAGTTTAAGGCTAGCCTTAACTGCATAGTGAAACCCTGTTTCAAAAGAAAGAAAGAAAGAAAGAAAGAAAGAAAGAAAGAAAGAAAGAAAGGAAGGAAGAAAGAAGAAATTCCACTTGACCTAGCTATACCCCTTTTAGGCATCTTCTTAAAAGAATTACAGTCACCCAGCATAGTGGTCCATGCCTGTAATCCCAGCACTGAGAAGACTGAAGCAGGAGGATCACTGTGAGTTCAAGACCAGCCTCTGCATATGGAGATCCTGTCTCAAAAAGACCAAAGAGAAGTTGGTTATCGCATACAGTATAACAGCACATACCACGTGCATATCACATGTGCCCATTCATATTTGTACCAGCATAGCTCACAATAGCTAAATTATGGAAGAGGCTGATATGCTCATCAATTATTGCTCAGCCAAAGAGATTTTTTTTTCAAAGAGGATAAATTTGTATCATTTGTAGAAGAATGTATGACTCTTGAGACCAAAATACTAAATTAAACAAATCAGACTCAGAGGGTTAAATATCACATGAATTCTCTAAGATGAAAGACCCAAAATATAAATTGAGGAGAAAAAGCAGAGACAATGAGCAACAGGTAAGTAGACTCTGAGATGGGTGGGAGATCTGTCAAAAGATGCAGAGGGGAGGGTAGAGAGAGGTGTAAAAATGATTCAAATGCCATATGGGAGGCTGAGGAGATGGCTTGGTGTTCCAAGCACTTGCATGGTTTGCACCCCCATAATGCATGCCATTGCCAGCCTTGTGCTGAGCTGGCCACTGATACTAGGCATAGTGGTGCACACCTGTAATTCCAGTGCTGGGGAGGCTGATATAGGAGGAACACTATGTGTCTGAGCTGCATAGTGAGACCCTGCAACAAAGCAATAAAAAATTTTAAAAAAGAAAAAGCAGAGGACTGGCAAAATAGCACAGTAGTCTCAAGTGCCTGCTTAGGCAAGCTTAGGCAAGCACAGGGACTGCAGTTCAATCCCTGGCACCACCACATGCCACGCCAGCCCCACCTCCAGGGCAGGCAGAGACCGCCACCAAAAAAAAAAAAAAAAAAGAAAGAAAAGAAAAAAAGAAAGAAAGAAAAAGCAAGTGTGTACATGCACCAGTTTCCCAAGCTGAATGTAGTTACTATGTAATCATAATGTACTAATAAAAAGCTTTTAAAATCCTGAGATATAAGGAAATTAAACAAGATTTTAAAAAGCAAGAATAAATTGACAAAAAAAAAAAAAGAGAGAATAAATTGGCAAAAGAAACAATCACAACTCACCTGGCAAAAGTAAAGTCCTGAATTTGAGCTCCCATACCAAAAGAAAAGGAAGAAACACAACTCAGAGAGCATCTGGTCAGATATTAAAATAACTATGGCTAGTATTTTTTTTTTCCTTTCTTTCTTTTTTTTTTTTTTTTGAGATGGGTTTCTCACATGCAGTTCAGGCTGACATTGGACTCACTTCATAGCTCAGGCTTCCCCTAAACTCTCAGTGTCTCTCCTACCTCAGCCTCCCAAGTGCTGAACTTAGAGGTGTGCACCACGCCTGGTCAGTATTCTAAAGAATCATTGTGGAGAAATAACTAAAAAAATTTCAAAAGTAACGAACAGCATCAAGCCACAAATCCAAAAGCATCACAAATCAAAAACAATGTAAGTGGGAGGAAATGGCAGAGATACATGGCAATAAAACCCCTAAAACACGAGGACATATACCTAAAGTAGCCAAAGAAAAAAGGCAATTTACTCTCAGAACAGCAATAAAGTAGTTGGTCAACCTCTGACAGAACACAGCAAAAATCTGAAGGCTATGGGATGAATCCTCAACGTGATTATAGAAATAAGGTCCCAAGCTAGAATTTTTGGCTGGGCATGGTAGTTCATGCTTGTAATCCTAGCACTCAGGAGGCTGCAGCAGGAGGATTTCCAGCCTCAGTTTGAGGCTGGCCTGAGCTACATAATGAGTTCAAGGCAACGCTCAACTATATGGCAAGACCCTGACTCAAAATCCAACAAACAAAAATTAGAGTCCCTTATCCAGTGAAAATATTCAACAATGAAGAAACTGGAAGCTTTTGTTATTAAAAAAAATCCCATGTATATGCAATACTAAAAGGTTAGCTTTTTCTTCTGATTGAGAATAAAAGGAGAGTGCAGGTGCGAGGAGACCAACTTGGAGGTGACTGCAGTATCCTCAGCACGATGTGAGGGCGGCCAAGCCAGAGAGGGTTTTAGAATGATGAGAAGTGGATGTATTTTTAAAATGGATGTGTTTTGAAAATAGAACCATCTCAATTTGCTGTTGAACTAAATATAGGTTATGAGAAAAAGGTAGAAGCCAAAGTTTGTGGTTCAAGCTGATGAAGAGCAAAGTTGCTATTGATAGAAGTGGGGCTGAATGATGTGGTGCATCCCTGTAATCCCAGGACTCAGGAGGCTGAGGCAAGAGGATTTCCACAAGTTCAAGGCCAGCCTGGGGTACCTAGTAAGTTCAAGGCCATCCTGAATTACCTAGCAGGACCCTGTCTAGGTGGGAAGACTAAAGAAGGAGCCAGTTTGGGAATAAATGTAAGGTTTGTGTTTGCTTTGTTTTTTGAGACAGGATCTCACCAGATAGTTCAAATTGGTCTTGAATTCACTATGTAGGCCAGGCTGACCTTGAATTTGTGGTGACTCTCCTGCTTCAGCCTCTTGAGTGTGAAAGTTATAGGCATGTGCCAATATGCCTGGAAAAGATTTTTTGTTTTGCTTTATTTTGTTTTGTTTTGTTTGTTTTTTGACCTGGGGACTGAACTCAGAACCTTGTGCTTGCCAGGCAGACGCTTATGCTGCTGAGTTATATCCCAACAAAAGTTTGTTGTTCAAGTTGCTAAATTTGATAAACCAATGTCTATGTGTAAGAAGCTACTGCATATTAAAGTCTGCATTTGGAGAAAAGACCAGACGAGAGTTTAACATCTGTTAGCCATCAATATGTATTTTTTCCTGTTTAAAGTTTTTCCTTTATAATGATAATTATGGTTTTAAAAAAGATATGCGTTGTTACAATGAATCAAATAGTCAAAAACAAGTTAGATATATTATGTTGTTTAATCTTGACAGTCACCATGTGAAGAAAACGCTTTTATTACTCCCTTTTTAGAGATGTGGGAAATGAAGCTCTGAGAAGAGAAATAATCCACACAAGGCCATACGGATACTGGTTGGCCTTTAAGTTCCCTCCCAGGCATTTGAGACTTAATCTCAGAATGTCCTTTGATTGTGTGTCTCACATCTGCTGAGCGCTTGACAAGTTATGCGTACTTAACCCGTACTGAGTGACTGAATGAAGGAATCTCAGTGATCAGAGTGAATATTGCAATCCCATCTCTGCACTGAGTCCAGCAATACTTGATGTCCCCACATCCCCTCAAAAAGGCCACTCACATCTCCTTTAAGACGAATTGCCTTTCAAAGGTCTGGGACCTGAGGCTGCCTCATCCCAGAAAATGTCTTATTTCCTCTCCCCTGGTCCTCCTGAGCCAGCTCTAATGACCCCCAGGGATTCCAGAGCTTTCCTGGCCTGTAGTACTGAGGGGCTTGGCACTAGCAGTTGGTCAGGAAAGGAGGCCAGATGAGGTTCATTTCAGGTGCTTCTGAGAGATGAGGAAACCGAGGCTCAGAAAGGGGAGGTACTCTGCCCGGGTCAGTGGGCAGGGCTGGATGATCTCAGAGCCGCGCCACACTCCAGCAAAGCTCAGAGTGAAGCAGTGCGGGGATGCAGGCCTGGGGGTCATGACAGTGGTGAGGCAGCTCTCTTCTGGTTCCCTTAGCAGGGACACTTTGGGGAGTGGTGCTGCTGCTCAGTGACAGAATGGTGTCCAGATGAGTCACAGGCAACAATAAGCCCTTCCCAAGACTCCCTGATGTGCCCAGAAACAACTGCCTTTTTTTTTTTTTTTTTCTTCACAGGGTTCATCCTGAGAGATAACTGCCTTTTATTTAATCTGTAGAGCTCTTTTGGAGGGTGGATTTGGTTGGCCATATTCCAATGAGGGAACCTATTCACAGGTCAGTGGCAGAGCCAGCACCTGAACACAGGTCCTGATGACTGAGCTAAGTGCTCTGTCCTCCTGTCCACAAAGATCCCAGTCAAGCCTCAGGCTTTCACTGCTCTCCTGGCCTGAACCTTCTTTCCAGCTCATTTTGCCAGTGGGCAACCAGGTGACATCCCTCAGCCTTCTTAGAAAAGCCTCCCCTCAGACAAGCCTCCCTCCCCACCAAATCCAGAGGAGCCCCTTTTATGCCCACCTTTACCGCCTCCATCATCACTTTTCTTAGTTAATTTATTTTTATTCTGCTGCTGTGTCAGCTACTTATGAACAAGCCCTTGCCTCGCAGCCTCCCTGGGCTTAGGGCACCTATAAATAATTTGTTGACTATGTTAATCAATGAAGGAGAGACTGAATGAGTGGGCTGCTACTTCACTCAGAAAGTTACAGTAAAAAAAAAAAAAAAATTCAGGTGGTTTTAGGGTATTTTCCTTAGCAGAGCAGAGTTTTGTTAACACTGTGGTGCCAGCAACCAGCAGACTCTTTGTTCTCCACAGGACAAAACACATGTCGCGCGCTGACGCAGGGGAACAGGGCTGGTCAGGACGCAGAGGCTATTCTGGAATAAGCTTGCCTTGCATGGCCCCAGAAAAGTCCCCAGAGGAGGCAGCCCTCCCACCTGCTCCCCAGAATTCAACCTGGGAAGCCAAACAGCCTGGAGTGACCTGGATCCACCCGGGGCAAGGTGTGGGAAACCTGAGCTCTGGTTGAGGCTAGGCTGGGGCTAGGCAGGGCCACCGGCCTGGTGAGGATTGTTTGGCTCTGTGTACAGCAACCAGAAATCACCGCAGCCAGCACTTCTCAGAGACACCCCGCCTCCCCCATTTTTTTAATCTCCTAAACTGATTTGTCAGCAGCAGGAAGTAACATGACAGCTTTCCTCACAAAAGGGAAACTCCTCCGTGTTGCCATGGGGATGGAGGCCCGGGTAGGATCACAGATTTATATAATCTTAAAGGTGTAGGCACCATGATGTCATCCTCAAATGAGCCAGGAGAATGAGGGAAATGGGTGCCAGAGGCTGAACATGCAAAGCAAATTAGCTACGATTTGCAGAATTTCAAGGAAAGGAGAGGATGCGGTACAGGTTGGAAACATCTAAGCAAAATAATGGATGCCTGGAAACCACAGAAAAGCACGAAATATGCATTAATGCATTTTCCACATCCTAGAGCTAGAGGCCTGGGAGGAACCTTACGCATTAGATCCAGGGCAAACTGGTCATTTTATGGGGTGAGAAAGCTGAGCCAGGACGAGTGCCAGAGGTCATTGGGACAGGGCAAGGAAATAGAACGTTTCTTCCTGGCTGGTGACATGCAAGGTACTTCACACTTACAGGCCAATTTCTTCCTCACATGTGAAGTAGCTTTTATTATCTTCATTTTATTTTTTGTCTTTTTGAGACAGGGTCTCACTATGCAGTTCAGGCTAGCCTTGAGCTCACTTTTGTAGCCCAGGCTGGTCTCGAACTCACACCGATCCTCCTGCCTCAGCCTCCCAAGTGCTGGGATTACAGGTGTGCACCACCATGCCCGGCCTATGATCTTCATTTTAAAGGGAAGGAAACAGGCCTGAAATAAGCAGCTTTTCCACCCAAAAAGTATATGGTGAAGCCATAGTGCAGCCTGGTTGGCTACAAAATTCGTTTCCCAACTCTCTCAAGCTGTTTTCTGGCCTGAACTAAATCTGGTCCTGTCCTCATTTAGACCTGGTCTTCAGTTACCGCAAGGTCACTGACTTGTTCTATGACCTTGGGCATGTTGCTTCCCTGCTCTGAGACTTGATTTTCTGCTCTGTAAAATGGGTTTTGCTGTGAAAGGATGAACTTGAATATAGGTAAAGCACTTAGCAGTGTCAGGCACAAGTGCTTGCTCTGAAACTGACAGCTATTATTACCACATTATCAGTGTTGAACTATTAAACTGTCTCCATTTCTATTATCCCTGGTAAACAAATCTTTTCATGTGAGGCACTGATTTTTTTTTTTTTTTTCCCCAAGAAAAGCAATGTTAGAGGAAAAGTGACATTTTCTGAAGGCCCAGAATCTAGCAAGCCCAGTCTGTGTGGAAAGGGGGAGTGGCCTCTAGCTCTGGGGCTGGAGTTGACTGAGGGGGAGAAGTGAGGGAATTGTTTTCACTGGCAGCTCCCTAAGACAGTGCTGTATTTTTCCACCAAGTGGATCACACTGGAGATTAATTCTGCTTCAGCCAGTGCCTGCCAAGCTGCAAGTAAAGACCCAAGTCCACGGGGAAGCCAGTCATGGCAAGGGCCACAGATCCACAGTCAATGGTAGATTTCCACAAAGGAAGAGATTCGCAGCAGTCAATTTCTAGGGTTTGATAAGAACAAGGAGAAAAGTTTGTTTTGAAAGGCATGAGCACACTTGCCGTTCATCGGTAAGCCAGCCAAGGAACCGAGGGAGCTGGCCAGCCCAGGGTGCTTTGACGTCTTAGAACACGGATCGTTTTCAGGCCCTGAGAGTCAAGGGCAGGAAGTGGGCCTACATGGAGAGATCAAGGGCACCAGTTCCCTGTTGAGCAGGAAGAGGACCATCGCATGGAAAGGACACTCTGAGACACTTGGAGCGGGATGTTTGCTTTTCTGCCCCCACAGCACCTTGTCCAAAAAAAAGCCCACGGAGGTAGGGCATAGAAACAGCACCCTGAGGGTTTTGATCTCGCTGAGCATTATAGGCTGGATTATGGGCTGGTAGTCAATTATGCCTGCCCTGCTTTGGCCTGCTTGGCAAGAGAGTAAAAATTCAGAATATTGCCCTACAGCAAGTCAGATTTAATTGCTTATCTACTTCAGCAAAATTACAAAATCATAAAGCAAATAACCTGAAAGAGGCAGCTGCCAGAGATGCTGCGTATGTGTGCAGCTGAGTGTGGACCTCCAAAACACTAGCTATCGGGCTGGCAAGATGGCTCAGCGGTCTAAAGCGCCTGTTTAGACAAGCTTTGGCAACTGCAGGGATTGCAGTTTGATTCCCAGCACCACAGGTTGTGCCAGCCACACCCCCAGGGCAAGCTGAGCTGGCCATAACATAAAATAAAGTAAAAAAACAAACAAAAAAGATCTTTAAAAAAAAAAGTTAGTAATGGTCAGCAGGGTGGGGGCTGTGCAGGGGACTGCTGTACATTGTATCATATTTGCTTAGAGGGCTTAGTGACAGAAATAAAGGACTTCAGAAACAGACTTGGGCCAGGCATGGTGGCGCACACCTGTAATCCCAGCACTTGGGAGGCAGAGGCAGAAGGCTTGGTGCGAGTTTGAGTCCAGGCTAGGCTACAAAAGTGAGCTCACGGCCAGCTTGAACTGCATAGCGAGACCCTCTCTCAAAGACTCAAAGACACACACACACACACACACACACACACACACACACACACAAACTAGACTTGGGAGAAAGCAAGTGCTAGTGTAAAACTCAAGAGAATTTCTACCACTTGGCTATGCTGGTCTGAGTCTTAGATCTGCCTGAAATTTTCTTAGGGCAGACAGCACATACTGCATTGCATGTACTAGTAACATATTTCAAGCACACTAGGAAACTTTCATCGTCCTTATAACTAGCATAGATCAGACAGGGGAGCGAGACCTTTTATCATACTGATGAAGGTATTAAATGAACAAAGACAATCCAGGCAAATGGCCTTTTCTTCATCACTCTGGTTCTGAGGACACTTGGGGCCTTGGCTGATATGAAAGGACACAGGTGCACACTTTGACCCTCTACTGAGAACTCAGCTAGGCACCTGCAATTTCACTCAGCAGCTCCCTGGTCGACCTTTTTTGCCACCAGTCATCTTGGGAAGGGGAGGCATCTTCACATAGCTACCAAGAGGTACAAGGTCAGATCCCAACAAGCACACATCCTGGAAGCCCTGGTCCAAATGCTTCCCCAGCTGACTAGCAGAAGGTGGATCAGGTGGGGTTGTCAAAGAAACAGTACTGAAATGTCAATAGAAATGCCATAATTTATTCTGCTGTATAAAAAAGTTATCCTTATGTAACAAAATGTCTTCTTAGAAGAAGAAATATATTATTTCAGATCATAAATAATCAGCAAACATACAACTGAAAAAAAAGAAAAAACAACAACACTGGTGTTTTCCATCAGTGCTGAAAATAAACCTGCTTTGAATCTATTTACAAGACAGTACAGTACTCAAACACAAAAATTGAGGTATTTGGTTCTCCTAGGAGTAGACACTGCCATTTGTGAAGGCAGAACACCTACACAAAAATAAATAAGGTATACTTTCATATGTATATGTCATTGGGAATGGTAATACTGGTAGGTATGTCAAGCATGAAGAATTTCTAGAAAAAAATAGGGGCAAGTTAAAAGAAACCAGCTCTCAGAGTCCTTTCTCTTCTGCCCTTTTGCAGGGGGAACTTGATGTTCCCACTGAATATTGGTCCCGAATGTGCTGAGTTCAGCAAATGTCCTGATGTTATGTCATCATTGTGACTGCTTAGGAACCCAGTGGAATTCGGGTGAAATTAAATAAATTAAGGACCAGCCCTCCTTAGTCTCCTCCATGGAGTGGAGTTATTATTGCATTTGCCCTGAGGAGGGTGGAGTCCAGCGGGCTGGGAAAATCCTCAACTCCCGTGGCCTTTCAGCAACTGGGAGAGGTCGTGATGGGGCTCTGAAGGTAGCTCAGAGCACTGTTGGCAGGGTGGACAGGGATAGAGACGGGAAAGTTGAAGACAGTGGTGGTGGAGGTGCCTCGGTCCAGCACAGCCATGGCCGGGCTCCCGGCCTCTGCAGAGCAATGGGGGGCCAGCACCTGGGACTCAAATTGCAGCAGCTGGCCCATGAAGCTGAAGTTAGGGGAGATGATGCTCCGCCTCTGCTTCACAAACTCAAAGGCCTCATCCAGCTTCACTCGGTTAGTCCTCATGAGGTAAGCAAGGCAGATGGTGGCTGACCGGGAGATGCCTGCCTGACAATGGACAAATACCCTCCCTCCAGCATTCTTGATGGAATCTGAAAAACAAAGAGCGGCTGGTTACTTGATAGCTTAGGAGAATAACCCAACCCCAGGTAAAGGATGTCTAAGAAATGTCATGAGTGTTCTATCGGGAAGTGGTCAACATCACCCATGCCAGCAATGGACACTTGTTTAATGGAGGGATAGGCGTTTGGACAGCAAGGATCTTAAGCCCAGACTGTATAGTCCCAGTTAGCAGACTGAACTGAGACAAATCGATTCAACTATCTGAGCTTCGTCCTGCAAATCTGTAAAGCAGGACATCAAGGCTATGTTTTGCAGGGATGTTGTTCACATCAGACTGATATTCAATGTCTGGAGGAAGGCTCAAATCAGATTACTCAAGTCCTTGCCACTGAGGCTGGTTCATAGCTAAAACAAGGAAACATTGCATTTACCTATAAAGTCGATTGCTTCGTTGAACCAGGAGCTGATATCTGCCTTGTGATTGTCCTCTACAGGGATGCTCTTGTATTGGTAGTGACCCTCAAAATGGTTAGGACAATTGGCTGAGACATTGATCAAAGCAGTGATGCCCAAGGCATCCAGCATATCCTTGCGGGAAGCATGATAGGCACTGCCCAGGTACAGAAAGGGCAAGATCTCCACTGGGCCACCCTGAAATCCAGAAAAAATATAATACTTGTCAAGTTTGTTCCAAGTCAACACCAGTACCTACACCTACAAAACTCCCTGCCGGAACAGTGAGGTTCAGATGCTGGGTGACCTAAGGCACTGCTGATGGAGAAGTAAATTGGGGAGTAAATCTGGATAGAGCTGCAAGGCTCATTTCTATTGTCCAGCACTACAGAAAGTAAAGGCTCAGCCCCACCAGCCCACTTAACAGCAGAAGAAATAATATGGACAGGTCCCCTATTACAAATAAAAGCTGTGGTCACTTCCTATATTCTCACTGGTACCATCCTCCAGGTTCTGCCACTCCCGACTTCTTCCCCTTGGCACAGGCCACTACGAACCTGATCGTACAGCGGGGTGCTGCAGGAACTGCATCCAGATTCTGCGCTGTCAGGAACATTGGTACTCAAGGGAAGGCTAAGCCCCATGGGGGTCGACTGTTTGCTGCAGAGCTCTGGACAGGAAGCCGAAAATGCTTCATATCCTCCTGGGAATACATAGACATATTTTTTTTCCGTTAGCACCGGTGGGACTAAGCATCGTGAGAGTACTCCCCCACCCACCAGGGGCTTCCAGTTTACATGCGAGAGGCTCAGGCAAGGCTTTGTTCGCAGTGCCAAACAAAGCCCAGGACAAGTCTTCAGAGATAGGGCGCCGGTGCCCACACTCGCCAGGTGGGGGCACCCCCCTCCCAAGGGCTGAGGGACCCGGCAGCGGCGCGCTGGAGCCCCGGAGTTTTCCGGGTACGTACCTTTGAGGAAGAAGACTTTCGCTGCGCGCGCCTCTCGGCAAAGCGCGCCAGCCGCCAGGGCCAGGGTGCAGTCGCGCTTGGCGCCATCCAGGGCGGCGCTGCGTTCGTCCAGCAGCACCACGGCGTGGTAGGCTCCGGCTAACAGGCGGCCGCGCAGCTCGGCGTTGGGCACGATGTGCTCCAGGCCCATGGCGCCTTTGGCCCGGCGCCGCACGATGGTGCTGAAGCGCACGTTGACTGAGCCGGCGATGTGGCCCGCGTTGAAAGCGAAGAAGGAGCGGCAGTCCAGCAGCAGGCACTGCGCCGCGCGCTCCCGCAGCAGCGTCCGCAAACCTCCGGCGTCCAGGATGCCCACCTCCATGACCATGGCCGGCCTCAGTGCCCCCAGCGTGCCCGTCCCTCGGGAGCTCTTTGTCTGTCCTCGGAAGCCAAGCGCAGAGCAGAGGCTTTCAAGGAAAAGCCCGGCCCTGGGTCTCTCGGTGTCGAATCTCAACCTGTCCTTAGACTGAGAAAGAGGGAGTTGCGCCAGCCCGGGGCACCTCCTGGGCTCGTCACAGCTCCACAGTCCGTCTGGAAATCGCGTCGAGCTAAGCCGGCTTCTGCTTCGCGCTCGGCCCGCGGCAGCGCTCTTATATGCCGCCTCTCGCCCTGGGTGCGGGGCGGGGCGGGGCGGACTCCCGAGCGCGGTGGGGCTGGGGGGGCGGTTTGTTTGTTTGAATGGCGGTCACGTGATTGGGCGGTGACGTCACCCGCCCAGCCCGGACCGGCGCCGCCTCAGCCAAAGGCAAAGACGTCATCGGCCTCAGAGAGGGGTCCGCTGGCCGCACTGGCTCCAGGCCCGACGTCCGTCCCGCTGTCCGTCCTGCGCCTGGCGCGTCCCCGAGGCCCGGCCCGAGCAGCTCGGAGCCCGGCGGAGAGGAGGGCGCAGTGCCAGCCGAGGGCTGACCTTTCCAGCGGAAAGCGAGCGGAGAGCGCGCGGGGCCACCTACTTGGCTCTCGAGGCCCCCCTTCACCCCGCGACTCCCTTCCTCGGCTCCCCCTCGGCCCCTCCTGAGCGGAAAGGGGCTGCCTGGGATTTTGCATACTTATGGTTCCCCTTTAGTTACTTCCTTCTTACCAGCAGGCGGGAAACGGAGAAGCGCCCGACTCGCCCCGTGTGGTTCGGCTGTGGTGGGGTAGGGCAACCGAGAGGAACTCAAGATGGGGGTGAGAGGCAGAAAACGACTTCGTCCCTATTGTCGTTCCTGTGAAGGCCGACCGGAGCGAGCCGAGTACAGAGGTTCAAGGAAATGGTCCCGTTTCTGTAATGTTACCTTAAATATATGTGCATTATATTTTTCAACAGTGAACACGGACAATTCCCCAAAACCCCACTAGGGAAGATATTCCTTCCCAAGTGGTCCCTGAAAGATTTGAGGCAAGGAAGGCGGGTTAGGAGACTAGATTCCGGGTTCCAGGGTTCAGCATTTGGGGGCGCTAGCGCGACCGCAGCGCTGTCTGACAGCGCCCCCTAGGGGCCATCAGCCACTTTTTGTCCCCGTAGCTCAAGACCGAGCCTCTCCGCTGGGTTCCTTATTCCGCAAATACCCGCTGATTGGATGTCTTCTTTGCTTTGGGTTCAGGGGCTCCAGCCTCCCGACCCACCCGCCATTGCCTGGTCCTCTCCATCTCTATAGGCAACTCTAGGAACCCAGCTTCGGAGCGCTTTAGCCGGATTCGCAGGGTCTGCGCCCCTTAGCTTGGGACCACCCTATGTGTGGTATCCTCGCCCTGAACCCCAGCAACAGCCCCCTGGGCAGTGGAGCCCGCGGGAGCGGCGATGTGAAAGATAACACAAACATAAACATTGCGCCACCCGGTTGGGGTGCAGAGTCAGGAACATTCTGCGGTTTTTTTCCCCTCCTAGGGGAGAGTTTTTACCAGCCAGCCTGTGTTCTTGCTCTGTGGATTGTACCACCAGAGGCAACTTCTGCATTTACCTCCTTTACCATGTATGTTCTCACATTCGCGAACTTTCCCCCTGGATGCTTCCAGAAGTTCACGGCACTGAGCTTTTTTTTTTTTTCCTCCGAGGGTGTTTCCTGCCTGTCTTTGAACGTTGGTCGATGACAAAGTCCTCAGATAAGAGCAACACCCTCCCTGCATCTCAAAAGAAAAAAAAAAAAAAGAATATTACTTGTTTATTCTACTTATTCAGCAGTGGACCTCAACATATTTTGGGGGTTGAATCATAGAATGTTACAGCTGCAGTCTTTCCACTGCATACCAACTTGATTTATCCCAGTTCATTTCTTTCTTTCTTTCTAGCAAGAGCTTTCAGTATACCTTCCTCTACCCAATTTTTTTTTTGTACCGGGAATTGAACACAGGACCCTGCGCTTGCCAGGCAAGCGCTTATCCTACCGATCTATCTCTCTGGCTCCTCAAATTTTTTTCTTTCTTTTTTTTTTTTTTCAAAAGAAAACATTTTATATACATATCACAGTTGACACTGTCTGACACTGGAGTTGGGTGCTGTATGACCTCTGGCTTTTCCTCTATCCTTTGCTGGAAAGACACAAAGACCAGACTTAAATCCCATGCTGACATTTGACAGCTGGGTGACCCTAGGCAATTCTTGCCTTGTTGAAGCCAGCATCTGTATAATGGGTATACAACAGCCTACTCTGTGAGAGACAATTGGTTTAAGGAATCAAGCTTTACCCCACCCCACTGCATCATGATTCACTGAATCTCTCAGGTCTACCCCTCCCAGAATGCAGTTCTTATATCATCCTGCCACTTTGTGCGCTAGGCGTCAGAACCTAGGAGTAGGTCACCTAAGGGCAGAGGCTCAGAAGAGGTACCCAGATATGTGGGTAGGCCTCCCTCCTTCAGGCTGGCATGACATGGGTAGGGTCAGTAGGCCACCTGCTGAAGGTCTGGTGGTAAGAGTATAGCCAGTCAGGCTCTCAGAGCCAATGAGAATCAGAATTTGACTGCTGGTGACTGTGGAACCAGGTTGCCGTTGTGGGCTAGAGCAGGAAGAATCAGAGGAGTTGACTCAAGGCCTTTCTGATCTGAGCACGTACTGATTTTGTTTTATTATTTTCTGTTTTAAGACAATTGCTTGGGCTGGCAAGGTAGCTCAGCAGTCTAAAGTACCTGCTTAGGCAGGCTTAGGCAACCACAGGGACTGCGGTTCAAACCCTGGCACCATATGCTGTGCCAGCCCCGCACCTAAGGCAGGCTGAGCAGGCCATAATATAAATAAATAAAGTTTAAAAAAAAAAAAAAGACAATCTCTTGGGGCCTGTGAGATAGCTCAGTGATCTAAAGCACCTGTTTAGGCAAGTTTAGGTAACTGCAGGGACCTCGGTTGAATCCCCAGCACCACATGCTGCGTCAGCCCCACCCCCAGGGCAGGCTGAGCTGGCTATAATATAAAGAAATAAAGTTTTTAAAAAAATGAACTGTGGTAGGATGACATTTAAATAAATAAACAAATAAATAAGACAATCTCTAGGTAGCCCAGGCTGGCCTTGAACTCACAGCAGTCCTCCTGCCTCAGCCCCCTGAGTGCTGGGATTATAGGCATGCGGCACCATGTCCGGCTTGCCCTGATTTAGAAGAGTTAGAAATAAACCTAAAAGCAGCGTGGGAACATGAGAAGGAGCAGCCAAAGGCTCAGACTCCTCACATTCACTTGAGTAAGTCATTTCATGCAGTGATGTTTTTATTTATTTATTTAGTCTTGTTGAGACAGAGTCTCACTGTGTAGTTCAGGCTGACCTTGAACTCACTCTGTAGCCCAGGCTGGTTTCAAACTTTCAACGATCCTCCTGTGTTAGCCCAAGTGCTGGAATTACAGCCCTGTGCCATCTTGCCTAGCGCTCACATTTACCTGTAGAGGCTGTGGGAGAGACACCAGCCACAAGCCCTGATCCAATGCTACTGCTACCCTCACAGTCACCTTTGGATCCATCTCGGAATCACAGGGAATGAAAGGTAAAATCCTGCTGAAATTTGTCACGAGTGGCACCCGCACACTGCCTGCTCTGGGACCTTGGGCAAGCAGCCTGTTGTTTCTGAGCCTCAGTCTCCCCATTTGTAAACTGGAAATAGTATCCATCTATGAGTAAGTAGGACAGAGACAAGGCCTGATGAGACTCACACACACTAACCTCAGGAGCATCCATGCAACCCATGGGGACACCTTCTCCTTCGGAGCCCACATCTATTTTTACCATCTCTGCTGCACTGTATGGTAATTCCTCTTCTTGCTCAGTAGCCCCCCATAGCTCCCCATTTCCTACCACATCCAAAGCTCCCACCCCAGGGCTCCTTGGCTGCCTGGCTGACTGGCTCAGTCTTCACTGCCTTTGGACTTTGTTGTGTGTTCCTTCCTCGCCAGGCCTGTTGTCCTCGCATGTTGTTGTCCTTTCCCACCCACATCTTTGCTCTCGCAGTTCCACCTCTACCAGAATGCCATCCACTCTAGTCTCCATGGCCCTCTTTTCCTATCCTCCAAGACCCAGCAGAAGTGCTGTCTGTGTAAAGACCCTCCTGGTTTCTCCAGCCTCTCCCTCTTCTGAGTTCTGGAGGACTTCCTCACACAGTCTGATCTTGTGAAAGCCACTTAGATTTTTATCTTGCTGCCCCTGGGTCACTAGCTTGTCAGCTCAAGGGCAGGAACTGTGTCCTTCTCTTCATTGGACTCCCCATCCTGTTGCCTTTGGTGTAGTGCCTGGCCCAAGGTAGGCCCACAGTTGGTAAACTAACAGAATTCTTTAAGCACACTACTTGAAAGTGACACCAGGGAAAACAGCTAAATGCAAAGGCCCTAGGTTCAATCCCCAATACCGTGGTGGGGGAAGACCACTTAGCACCTTTTTTTTTTTCACCAGGAATTGAACTAAGAACCTTGTGCTTGCCAGGTAGGTGCTTACACCACTGAGCTATGTCCCCGGCCCTGATATCAGAGAAGAGATGGAAATTAACATGTACTGAGCCTCTGCATGTTGGAGGCATTGCTAAAACTATTCTCTGAATTCTTCCATCTAGACAAGGACACAGAATCTGAGAAAAGACAGCCCAAGCTGCCATAGCCAGTGAGCACCACAGGCAGCTTAAGACCTAGGTGCGTGGCCTATAAATCCCACTCTGTTGAGGCCTCGGCTTCTGCGAGCCCTATGCCAGGCAGCTGGCCTGGAGCTCTCCTCCCTGCAAAAGGGTCCCTGGCACCAACCCTGGAGGGAGCTTGGAGACTTCTAGGAGCACTAGCTTAGACCAAAGTGTCCCTGCCACCTCTCCCTGGTTGCTCCATGAAGAGCCAGAGGCAGAAAGACCGGCAGTCACTGGGGCCCAACCTGAGGGACTGGCGAGAGGTGACTTCACCCTCCCTACCCAGGCATGAGGACAGAGCCAGTTGTTGTTGCACAATCCTTGCTAACAGATTTTCAGTCATGCCCAAGAGGCCCTGCGGAGCTGTGTCATCTCATCCAGCCTCCTCACTGAGAGATGAGGGCCCGGAGAGGTTAGGCAACTTACACAAAGTCACACAGTGTTCAGAACATTCTAACTAGTCACTGTGGTGGTGTGAGCTGTGTATGCAAACACTTATCGCTGTTTATCTCTGGACAGTGGAACTCCTTTTATTATAGACAGCAAAGTTAGACAGAAATTAAAAGGCACTTGGAGAGGGACTGAGCCCTCAAAGGACTCAATGGGAAAGATGAAACATATCAAAATTGTGGCTGGAGACAAATTGGGAGAAAATCAGACTGTGAGCCTTCCTAGAGAGGCTGCATCTTGAGTGTGTAAGCAGCACTTCCTGGTCTAGTGAGCCTAGGTGGGGCATCAGCCATGGGTGGGTGACCACAGTACCATGTCCCGGACTGCTGTCCCTTCTGCAGAATGCCTTTGATTGTTCTTCATTGGATGTTATGTGGCGGAAGTTACTGGTGCCCACCGTGCCCCTCTTTGTGCCTCACTCCCAATTGGACTGACACTAACTCTTCTTGTAACCTCATACGTTGGCCTCAGCTTGAGGGCAGAGTGGTATAGGAGATGTGTACATGAGCCCAGATGAAGAGCCTCAGCAGTAATCTACTTTCGGGACCCTTCCTGTCTCTCTAGAGCTTTCTTTCCATATAAATTTTGCCTACTCTTGGTCTCCTTTGGTTTCGTATCCATTTTTCAGTTATGGAGAGAGGTGAACTCAGCACATCTGACATCTAACAGGATGGAGCCACTTCTCAGAGGTGCTTTCTTTTCTTTCTTATCAATTTGTATGGCACTGCCGGGCGTGGCGGCGCACACTTGTAATCCCAACACTTGGGAGGCTGAGGTGAATCACTGTGAGTTTGAGGCCAGCCTGGACTGTATAGTGAGACTCTGTCTCAAAATAATAATAATAATAATAATAATAATAATAATAATAATAATAATTTACATGGGCCAGCCAAAATAGCTCAGCAGATTAAAGCTCCTGTAAGCAGGAGCAGGACCAGGTGTTCAATCCCCGGAACTGCTATGCCAGCACCACCCCCTGGGTGTGCTGAGACAGTAGTTGAGACTAGGCATGGTGGCGTGCACCTGTAATCCCAGCTCTTGAGAAGTTGTGAACAGGTGGATCACTATGAGTCTGATCTAATAGTGAGACCCTGAACATCCTGTCCCTGTAGACACTTCCCTAAAACAATACAACAATAATAATAATAATAATAATAATAATAATTTACATGGTAGAATTTTTTCTTAAGTCAAATAAATGTGTAACGTTTGTAACCAAGAATAAAAATCAAAGACATTAAAAAGCACTGATCTGTTGTTAAAATCAAGTGAAGTTTAGTTGGGGGAGGCCTCATTGCTTGACTGAGAAAATGAGAATAATAGTGTTTATCTTATAAACATGAGATCATATGAGACAGAGATCAACAAAATACAGACTGAGTCACACCTTGCCCTCCATTTTTTGTTATTATTTGTACTATTTTTTATAACTCACAAATGGAGAGTAATTTTTGCATTTTAATGGTTGGGAGAAATTAGAAGAACCATCATAGGCTGGGCGTGGTGGCGCATACCTGTAATCCCAGCACTTGGGAGGCTGAGACAGGAGGATCAGTGTGAGTTCGAGACCAGCCTGGGCTACAAAAGTGAGCTCAAGGCTAGCCTGAACTGCATAGCGAGACCCTGT
>PVKN010008357.1:0-13715 GCA_004027915.1 Capromys pilorides
GTTCTGACTTTTTGGGGTCATACCAATACTATTTAATCCATCTCATAAATTCTTTTTTATGTCAACTATTTTCTTTAGAAAAGTGACATCTAGTTATCAAATCTTCCTGGTTATTTTGTATAGTCTTTTTACATGCTCATATTTTGAATCATCTTTTATTCTTCTAAAAAACTCATAATTATTTTCCATGCTATAAGTGACAATTGCAACATGTGAAAACCTTGGAGGTTTAAGTTTTTGGGGTTTTTTGGGGGGGGTGTTCTTTATGTGTTTTGTTTTCATTTGATTTGGCTTTGGTTTCTTTCTGATAACTCTGGTGTCTTACTTTCTTGTATTTTTGACATTTTTTATTGTTATTATTATTATATTATTATTACTGATACAGGGTCTTACTACACAGCTCAGACTCATAGTGATCCTCCTGTCCCAGCCTCCTCATTGTTGGTATTATAGGCATGAGCCACCATGGCCAGTTTCAGGGCCAGCACGGCAGGCAGTACCAAGGATCAAACTTGGGTACTTGAGCTTGCCAGGCAGGTGGTGTTGACACTGCTGAGCTATCTCCCAAGCCCCTTGATATCTTCGATTATGGAATCTTTTTATCCTCTCCTAGAAAGTTTCCAGCCTAAACAAGATATGTTTTCTTCCAAAAGGACTCGTAATGGCTTTTTTCATGAAGTCAAAAAAAAGCTACTAACCTAGGACCAATATGTCCTATTCTACACTACAAATTCATGTAAGACTCAAGTTCAGTTTTTTTCTTCTCATCTACAAAAGAAGGAAAGAAAGAAAGAAGAAAGAAAGAAAGAAAGAAAGAAAGAAAGAAAGAAAGAAAGAAAGAAAGAAACTGGCCAGTACTCTCACACTGGTTTCAGCTTAAGGTTTCTTTTGAACTTTTTCAAAGTGACGTATGTGTACACGGAAGGTAGAAATTTTTCCTTATTCCAAGCCTAAAAAAATGCATTAAAATCCATGCTCACTTATGATCTAGGGTGTTTCCCAGCATGAGGCTATTGGTGGTGGTGGTCTGCCAAACAAAACCATAAAATGGTTACTGTGCTGTCAGAGTTCGGCTAACATAGACAGGGCTAAGTAAAAGCATCCACTCTTCTATTTAGGGTCGCTCTCTGATGGCATGTGGGAAGCATTTTACTCCCATACTGTGATATAATAAGAAAAAAATATATTTTGTTTCTGTTCCAGTACTGGAGATAGACTTCTAAAACACTTTTGGCGTAGATATTATAAGAATCTTTTGTTTCAGTCTCTCATCTTTGACCCTGATAGCTTACACAGAGTTCCTAAGACCTTCTTAAGGGGCATTGGGCCCAGCTCCAGGGTCCCTTGGAATTTCCCAGGTGAGAGAAACATCTTTTGTTCTAATGAGGCAATCCTTGTTAGGCTCCTGACTAAGGCTAGCAAGGGCGATGGTTTTCAGGCAAACCAATAATCTGAGAAAAACTGAATTGTGAAACCTATTCCTACTTCACCAGAGAGGGAAAGAGCTAGAAGTTAATGGCTAAAGTTGCAATCAACAATACCTAGGTTGTGGAGCTTCTATCAAAACCCAAAGGACAGAAAACTTCTGCATTGCTGAACACACAGAGATGCTAGGAGGTGGTCCCTCAGATCTGGACCAATGCATCTGTTTCACTTGGTTGTTCATTTATATCCTCTGTGCTCTTCTTTATTATAAACAGGAAGTCTAAGTAACTGTTTCCTTAAATTCCATGAGTCACTGTAGTAAAGTAATGGAACCCAAGGAGGCTGTTGCGGGAAGCTCATTTCACAGCCAGTCAGTCTGAGTGAAACACCAGTCACAGCCAGGGACTCTGGTGGGAGACAGGAGGCAGTCTCCTGGAACATGCCCTCAGTGGGAGCTGATGCTCTCTCTGGATCCACAGCATCACAGTTAAATGGTAAACACTCCACTGTGTCAGCTGGAAATGTCTTTGCTGGGGGGAAGGAATAGGGTGCTGACAGTGAGGTGACCAGGGGCAAAGTGTTTTGCATCAAGTGCAGCATAACATGAATATAAAAGGAAGCCCAGTTCTTATTGAAAGCATGGCTGATCACTTCCTCTTCCAAATCCATAGTAAATTCATTGTCTACAGTGTACAGTTTAAATTTTAATTACACACAATATATTATTATTCTCAATCTGCTGCTCAAGACCATTTTTGTAATCACAGCACCAAGTTGCAGTAGGAAAATGCCAGTCCTGGTAAGGCCGAGATGGCTTAGGATGGGACACAAGGGCTGGTTCATCCTATCACCTCCTCTTCCATCTTTAAAACTAGAAGGTTTGATTTGAATGCAAAAATGATTTTCTGTGGAGTGGTTTTTGAATCTCATGAAAGGACCACACAGACCGACAATATTCTTCACTACTTTTTTGACCACAAATACAAAAGATGATCAAAACATACAGTAAATGTTTAAATTTTTGAAAAACTTATTAGAGTACATGACACACTGTCAATCATCACACACAAAACACCTCCCTCCCACTTTATTTATCCCATCACTTCTGCCACGTTCTGAGACAGCTCTGGAAAGTCCTTTATTGTCTCTATTGGTGATCCAAAGTATGGCAAATACTGCTTCCAGGTACCATCTTAACAGAAAGACATACTTCTGAAAGCATAACTATGCATCCTCATTCATCTTCTTCATGAGACCTGGCACCATGGGACTTCTGGCTCTTTGCCAGAGTAAAAATGTCCACAAAAGGTAAACAAACTGAATTGACTCAGGACATCAAGGCAGCCACCATGGGCAACTAAAGACATTCATGAAGAGAACTCTCAGAGCTGCTTCAGAAAATGGAAAAGCTGATGGGAGAAGGGTGCCCAAAGCATGGGCAAGTATTCTAAGGGGCATTCATGGCAATGTGTCTCTTACTGTAATGTTTTCTCAAATGAAGGCATTCACTATTTTCTGATCATAAGTCAGGGCAAAGAAAATATCCAATATAGTATGTTCTCAAAATCAAGATACTATTTTTCTCTGTGACATGAGAAAATAAAACCTTGGCTGGATTTGAGTTACTTTTGCCATTAAAATATGTGTCATTCCATAAAAGATGTATTAATGCAATGAATCCATTTGGTGCTGAAAGGAATGCTGGGAAACAATATAAGAAGCTTCCATAAGTCCTGCAGGGAGGGCGGAATGATATGGGTTCCTTTCTCCTTGCTGTTCAATTTCATTCTTCAACTTCCATGAAAACAACTGATTTTCAGAAGCTGAAAACCTACACTTTTTGAGTATAAATACAACTTGCTACTTACTTCAGTTGGTATGGAAATTCCCAGTGGGTAATTTAAAACTTGCTGCTCTCACACATTTTACCCAGTGCTCAGCCCTTCAGGAAGGCTGGAGTTGCCTCTGTCACTGCTATCATTTTCAAGGGAACCAGACTACCAAGGTCCCTTTGTCCTTCACTCCACCAGTCAAGGTGAAGTATCTTCTTCAAACACATATTCAGTGGGTCTATGTCTATGCCTCTTTCAAACTCACTGGTGTAAAACTCACATCAACAAAACAGTTTCTCTAAAAAGTTCTGTATATTGTGAAGGAAAAAAATCTATTTTGCCATAATTTAGAAACAGCCATTAATCCCCTTAGGCCTTGCACAGAATTCTAGCTCAGGAAGGTCAGATGTGGTATTTATCTATCCTCATCCCAGAGCTTCCCATTGGTCTAAAGCAGCTCTTTGCTAGAGACTAACACATACTCCAGCACTCTTCTGCTTTGAGGGCCCCTGGCCCTGGTGTGGTTCTCCAACATGACCTCAGCATCCCACACAAAAACCTTTGTACTGCTCTTCCTGTCCATTCGGAACTTGTTTTGGGGTAAGTAAAGGCTGTCTCCTCATCCCTCACAGCCAGGAAGCACTGACTGCCCTGACCCCATTTCCCAACACTGCATGAACAAAACATCCTCCACAAGTAAAGCTTAGTACTTTCATGGTATGAAAAGTGTTCCTGTAGTAGTAAAAAAGAATCTTTAAAAATATAAACAAATGAGGTATTATTCAGATCAAAATTTAGTGAGGCTTTCTCTGATCCCTATCTTCTAGAATGTCTCTCTCCAGCTCCCTCCCCACACAAACACCTTCACACGCACACACACACACGCACACACAGGCTCCTAGAGGTAGGCTAGCTCCAGAGTCTGGATTCTTCATCATTACACTTTATCTCAGCTAAGGGATCTTCATACAGCCCATGGTGGCAATGAGAAAAGTCACCAAGAGTCTCAGTTCTCACTGGTGTTTGCCATTCTCATGAGGAACCATTTATGTTGGGGGGAAAACCCAAGCAGCTTTTATTGTATGCTGTCGTGGAGGGGAAAGAGGAAACAGCAGGCTCTCATTTACATGCATCTCTGGCAGTGTAACCAGCACTGTAAAATGCAATTCTAAAGCTTATCTTTCTCCCTCTGGACTCAAAAGGTTTCTCTCCAGTTTCTCAGATCTAGACCATCACAGTCAGCCTTCCTATCCTCAGCCAAGAGGAAGGGACAGAACACATGGATGCTGACAAGCAGGTCCAGCCTAGTTTCACTCCCTTAGTCAAGGGAATCCTACTCCAAGAAGGGGTGAAAGCCTGAACATGGCTATTATTCCCCCGTATTTCTTTCCCAGCTGACCCTTGCAATAAAAGAACACAACGCATGCACACATGGCGAGATGATGATCTGAGGCCATGGCTTGCTCTTTCTCTGTGGAGTGGAGCTAGCTTTCAATCAATTGCCTTTCCTTTTTTACCAAACTAAATGGCCTCCTCTGACTTGGAGAACATCAAGTGAAAGTACCTGTGCCCTCAAACTTGAGTGGCTGCTAAAGGGGTGCAGAGGACAATGATAATATTACCACACAGGGAAAAGGGGATCTAGGGTGTGTATTAAGGGATGTGAGAGTGCTTATCTGCACCATATTATACAGGTTGGCTTTTTCCTGTGTGCATATGTAGCATTAAGTAAATTAAAAATTACCATTTCAAAAGAATTCCATCCAGGTCCTCAACAGTGTTCTCAAAAGAGTGCTCTGGACCTCAAGGATGGGAAGTTAGGCTCTGTATTTAGTCCTTATGCCAATGCCTTGAAACAAAGGAGGAATGACTGTGGAAAGGAAAGGAGCCCAGAGAGAGGCAGATTTAGGGATAAAGGACACCCAGGGCAGTGCTGATGTGGCTTCTATCTCTCAAGATCTTTTCCCTCTTCGTTTGATCAGTCTACGGAGGCCTACAGAAAAGCCAATGGACCTCACCCCTCTCCCTTCCCCTCCAGTGTTACATATTGAATGTTTGGGCCCAAGCACAGCAGTGTAGAGTGGCAATACCTGTGCACTCCTTTTTCATGAATGAATCCATGCACGGGTTAGTGGGCTGTAGACACAATGTCTCTGGCTTGTTTACTGTGTCTCTCCACGTGACAACCTCTGCCATGTTAGAATTTAGCCAAAAGTCTCTCACCACATGCTGACCAGATGGTATCCCCATCTCTTGGACTTGTGGTCTCCAGAACCGTGAGCCACATAGAGGACTGTTCTTCATAAATTACCCTATGAGTGGTCCTCAGAACAACAGAAAATGGACTAAGGAACATCTACCGCCAATTCCATGTACTGAATATTGAGTCTGTCACTTCAATCTCATAAGAGAAAAAGTATGCAACAGGGAAGTGAAAGTCAAGGCTGGTCAGGACAAGTAACCACCCAGAGGGGCCCACAGTCAAGGACACTGTGGGGCATGTCATGAGGCTGGACTTGACGACCAGCTATGCCAGCAGTCTGTAGCAACATCTGGAAGAAGGAAAAGTGGCTTTCCTCCCTGGTCCTCACTTTCTTTACTTACAAAAGCCTACCACATCAGACTAGAAAGGGGTTTTCTGGGTGTGAATGTGACCATTTGGCTAACAAACAGTCCCCAAAGGCCTGTGTTCCCAGCCCAAGGTGTTGGCAGGTGCGGGAATCTTCCAGAGACAGTTCTTGGGTATTGACTTTGTGTCCTGCTATGCTATGGAATTTGTGTATTAATTCTAGTAGCTTCTTGGTGGAGTTCTTTGGATCTTCCAAGTAGATTATCATGTCATCTGCAAATAGTGATAGTTTAACTTCTTCTTTATCTTTATTATTCCTTTTATTTCTCTCTCTTGTCTAACAACTCTAGCTAATGATTCCACAACTATATTGAATAGGAGTTGTGATAGAGGACATCCTTGTCTTGTACCAGATCTGAGAGTAAAAGACTTCAGTCTTTCCCCCACTTTTGTCTTACTTAGCGGAAGGTAGGTATGGCAGGGTGTGCCCTTGAAGGGACCACTGGGGCCAACCTCTTTCTTCCTTATTCCAGCCATAAGGAAAGCATCTCAGTCCTGCATGCAGCCCTACCAAGACATTCTGTCTCACCACAGACCCAAACAGTGCAGTCACCTGACCATGAACTATAACCAAGAACCCAAATCAAGTTTCCTTTCCTTAAATTGACTTTGTCTGGTATGTTCATCACAGTGACCAAAAGCAGACTACCACAATGGGTTACAAGGCACAAGTGTCATAAATCCATTACGTGGGCCACAGCAGATTTTTAGAAAATAAATTACAATAGAATAGAAAACATCTAGTCTCACTGAAGCTTCTGAAAGACAAAAAAAATAGATATAGCATTCTATACAAGAAACTATATAAAAAAATCAAGCAACTGCTTGGAGAACCTAGACTTTCATATTTTTGTAACAGTAAACACCAGGTAAATGAAAATAAGTGCACAAGTGCCAACATATATGGCCATTTTATTTGCTCAGTAGGTGGTATACAAACTTACAGTATTTATCTCATCATAAAATGCCATTAGCATTTTTAAATGACTGAACAGGACATCATCTTTCGTTGGCTAGCACTCTCAAATATGAGTGCTTGTCCTACATGTGTGATACCTTCTGCATTCACCGCATCTCCATTCTGTACAAATCATGGAACTACCAAGGTATTGTACAGAATTGTTTTCCTACTCACAAACATAAATTCATAAAGGAGCTCATGAGCTAATCAATTGTAAACAGATTTTGAGGTTTATGTGACTCTAATAATAAATCTGAAATAAATTGTTTTCAAAATCAAAAAAGAGAAAATACCAAAGTATACCATCCATCATAGTGTTAGGTAATGTTTTTTGAAAGTTCTGTTTTTTTCCTGCATGTGTGCATAGGTGCATAGTAGGTAGCATGATAAAGCAGAATAATATCAGCAGATAACCCACATTAGGGGCTTTTAAACTTCAAAGTAGGCTGTATGGGTATGTACTAAATAACAGTTCAAACTATGCTTCATAATGTACATTACCACCATTTAAAAGCAACAGAAGATGTTTCTCTCTCTTTCAGCTCAGAGGTTTTGGAGACAGTATTACTCTGTGAGGTGTGAAAGTAGGCAAAGGGTAGATTCACGCCCTGGCTTTGCCATTGACAGCCATGAAGATCAGGTGCACATTGGCATTCCTAAACCTGGGTTGCACTTACATTCCAGAATTATCTCAGGTGGAATGTTGGATGTCTTAGATAAGAAAAAGGAAAGGGATGATGCCACAGGGGACAGGGGACATGGGACAGGCTTGATACAGGAGGGAGTCTCCTCAGCATGTCTTTAAAGCCTTCATCCTTTCTCCTGACCTTCTATATGGCTTTCCAACATTTTCCAGTTCAGACTACTATGGGTTTTTTTTTTAATTCTGTTTAATTCTCCACTCACTATTTTTGTCATCTTTTTGGTGATGTCTTATTGTACCTACCTATAAGTACAGCATTGGCTAACCAGGTATATATATATGAGATGACAAAAAATACTGGTATAGACTTTAGAACTGCAGTGATACCTATTAGGCATTCAATAAATGGCAGAATTCCAGACAGGAAATGGTGGTTGCAGCAGTGCTAACAGTAACTCCCAATGCCTGGTAAAAGTCTTTGCTAAGCTATCGGTCTACATGGTTGTAATATCCTACTCAGGAACCTACAAAAGTAGAAGAAATCATAAGCCTTAAGGAAGAAGGTCTCACTGGAGGGATTATGAGGAACCCCACATGACTGGGGAGGCAGCCATATTTTCTCACAGTGGAAGGGCAGAGAAGTGCTTCTCCTTAACACCCAGTCCTTGGATATGAAATCAAAAGCAGCAAGCATGTGAGGACGGAGAGGCAGGGAGAATTACTAGCTATGCCTACTTTCCTTGCATAATCATAGTTGTGTGACTTCAGGCAGATTTGGCAAGCCTGTTGGGATGCAGGGAAGGTGCTAGGCTGAGCTATTTCTGAGCCGTGTCAGCACTGATTATAATGTTTCCAAAGGGTCATCCACAATATAACGCACCAGTGATTTGCATCGCGCTGTCTCCATAATATCAACACCATGTGATAACGATCTGTGTGTTCACAATGCCGCAGTACACGGTGCACGGGCTGCATCTGATTGTTCGTGCTCATTGATCTAGACCTACTCCAAAGCAGCCTAGAGGTATGGAGGGTCCCAAAGTGACTCCTTCCAGCCATGACCCCAGGTTTAGGAAGTGTTAAGGGAGGGGCGTCACCTTTTCCCAAGGGGTTGGTAATCAGCACCCATGCATCTCTGTGTCTGAAAATAACACACGAGAACATGGACATTCTAAGAAGATCCCTGTGGAGCTGGGCTTCCTATTTTGTAAAGTAGACTGGGAGTTCCAGAACCCCACAGGCGTCCTCAACATGAGACCTGGCAGAAGGCTCTCCCACAGCGTCCCTATCTGGAGTTTGTCCCCATTAACAAGTCTTTTCAGAAATGCTTTGCTCTTGTTCAGTAGGAGTTTTATGTTGGAATTTCGCAGAGGACAGCTTGGTACAGGAGAGAGGCTCCTAAGCATGTCTTCAAAGCCATGAACCAGCTCACCACAGAAGTGTTAATCACTTTCAGTTGTGCATTAAGAGTTCTGGGCTGGCAACCAAAAACCACTGGCTCTCACATCAACTCTGGCACTACCTTGCTGGGTGATCTCAGGCAACTCCCGTTCCTTCTCTGAACTTCAGTTCCTCCTCCCTCCTTTAAACTGCTAGCATTAGAGTATTTCTAATCTTCTTACTCTAGAAGCCTATTAATTTCTAAAACTTTGGAACTGAGAAACAGAAGCATCTTTCTGGACAACTAATTAAATGCACAGACAAAACCGCATTAAATTATAAATCAGAATGTCCTTTCTAATTACATCTTAAGCAACATCAGAATGGAACTTGCCCAAAGCTAGCAATGCAGTTAATCAACAACTACTGATAGCACTACACTCTTCTTCTATCAGAACAACCGGTGGCCCTAGACACATATTATATCTCATGGTTTTCAATCTTAAGTTTTGAATGGTTTTTCCACTTAGGAATAAAGTACAATGGCTATTTTTTCTGAGCCACACAGAATGAGCTCAAAGTTTTACTTAGTCATTCAAAACTGTTCTTGTGGGCTTCCTATAGGTCAGGTACTATCCTGGGTGCTACAAACACAACTTCTAATAATATCAGGTGTATTGGCTTATATATAGATTTGAGGCAGATCCAAAGTAGAGAAACAATTACAAAATAGAGTAGAGGAACACATTATAAAGACATCTAAACCAGCCCTTGAGGACTCGAGAACGAATTTCTCAAAGACCTAATATCTATGTTGACACCTTATAAACAGGTAAGAGTTAATGAGGCAGGCCAGCCAGATAGTTCAGCAGACTAAAGCTCCTACTTAGGCAAGCACTAAAGGACCAGGTTCAATCCCTAATCTCCATGCCATGCCACCCCCATCGCCAAGATGTGCTGAGAGGGCAAAGGAGACTGGGTGTAGTGATGCACACCTACAACCCCAGTGCTTGGGAAGCTAAAAACAGAAGGACCACTATGAGTCTGATCTGTGCAGTGAGACTCTGTAGACTCTGAACTAAATACATTTAAAAAAAAAAAAAAAAGTTAATGAGGCAAAAGCAGCAAGGGAAAGATCCACGGAAACTCATACCAATTACGTGAAAAGCAAAAGCAATTCCCTAAAGGTAACATAAACACCTAGAAATGGTCCCCCTAAATTCAAAGGATTTCAACTATTCTGCCAGTTTATTCAATAGGGTAAATTAAAATTCCAGCCAGGAAATGTTTCCTATGTGTCCTAGTTTTGGGTTTTTGTAAAGTGATCAATATAGTACAGGACACGTTTTATAATAGTATTTTATAATGAATCACCCAAGAATCACATACTACAAGTACAGGAAATCTATTCACAAACTAAATGCTAATGAATGCAGCTGAAGGCTTACAGCTCATAGCAGTGCCTCCTACCAGTCCATCTGGAGGCCTGGAGCCCACCACAAAGTCTCATGCAGCAACACTTTATGGATCTAGAAAGGCCCAGAGGTCAGTGGTGGAAGCTAGAAAGTCTGTACCAATGGGGTGAAGGATCTGTGTTAGCAAGCTGAGGGATTTGAACTGGAGCTTGGAAGCAATTCTCAAGGATAAGCACCAGAGCTACCCCAAAAGTACTACAGCCCTCCTCAGAAACAGTGAGGGCTCAAGCTCTTCCAGTGATGAGGAAAGCCAAGTTCCCATCAGAAAAGCCAACGTGACAAGCTTCATGAGGCTGGGCAGTGCACCATCTTCCCCTCCAGAGCCAGGAATCAATGCTCAAGATGAAGACCAGAGTCTCTCCAGTGTTCATCAGGAAAGCCAGCATGACAAGGTCCTCCAGCAGAACAGCCCAAGAGAACTAGTAGCTGCCAACAGTTCCAACAGCCTCCCGAAACAGCATCCCTAACAGCATTTCAGCAGCTTTTCCTGTTCGGCCTTTTATGCTCCTGGCAATAATCCTCAGATGGGCCTCCCGCACCCATCACGATGCTAGTTAAATTCAACTGGGTGTAGTAAATTGACCACTGGTTAGAAATCCTCTACACTGTGCAATGCTCTAAAGCATAAGGTTGAAGAAGTGACTGATATGAATGCAACAGTAAGAGTGGGAAGAGTTGAAAAGGTCAGAATTGATCTCTAGGTTCTAACTTTTAGGGTACATGTGGCCCCTTCCAAGTCCTGGGAACTCTGGAATGTCAGTTTTATCCATGGTTGAAGGGGGCATGGCACGGGGCAGATGTTTATCAGGAAGTCATATCACAACTGACTTTAGGTGCCTCCAATCCTAACCTGGGTACTTCATTCACCCACGAAGGTGAAGCTTTGCAGCACATGTGGTCAACTCATTGCTTTCAACTTACAAATGAAGCAACTCACACTTGGCAAAATTAAATTACCAGATGGAGGCAGAAAGAGCAAGCAGTCTGAAGGTGGGCTTCGCGCCCTCGCTGTCCACTCTTAGTGTCCCAAGTCTTGACCACAAACTGTTTCTTTCTGATTTTTCACTTTTCCACTACCAGTCCTGCCAAATAGGAAATGGTTATAACACTGCAGAGATGAAAAAAATCCAGCATATTAAAGATGCAAACACTGTAAATATAAATTATTCCTTGGTTTGCATTCTACCCACAAGTGACTACAGTTACTTAAAATACATATAGCAGACAGTTGCTGATCAAAGCCACCTAAGGCTCAATTACCATCCTTGAAGAAGAGGTCAGGGTTAAAAGCAACAGATTCAAAAGATAAATTTGGATCTGAAAAGGGAAAGATGACAAACCATTTTGTCGAACTAGATGTCTGGCACCTTTGGCCATTTTCAATGATACAGAACGAAAAAGATGTTGAGGTCACCGAGAAAACAATTTAAGTGGGCCAGAAAAGGACAAAGCGTGTGTGACCAGGGCTCCCTTTTACCTGCAGGATGAGGCAATGATCCGTGCCGAGAGTCAAAAGCATAATAATGAAGGGGTGCTTCTTGGAACACAGCTAGATTTCACTAAATTGGGCAACAGCTTGACACTTTTTTTGATACATTGGCTTGGCTCATGGTGTCATTTTGTGTGGAATATTAGGACACACACCAAAAGATGCACTGAGGGAGCATTTGATGTTTTCTAAATGTTTTCCAACTCGACACAAGGGGGAAAGAAAGTCCAACAAACAGCAGCACTCTTGCTGCACTTCTCAAAGGTTGCCTTTGGGGAATCCACTTGTTTTCTCACTGTGGAAACAAGCAATGGGGCGGCTACACACAGTGCCTACTACTTCTCATGTGTTTATTTTGCTGGAAGCAGGGGGCTTGCACTGCTCCTCTTGAAGCTGCCTGAAAGGACAGTGTCAGAATCTGAGAGCTGTGGCATACCTGGGACAAACAGTGACATGCAGATGCGCATGCTTGAGGTGTACGCTAACAAGACAGATTTCTGGGTTCTCTGATCTGATCTAATATTTCAATTCCATAACCTGCTAGCAAAGCCCTGGAACTTAGATTTTGAGTAAGAGGCATATGATTTGGATGAAAAAGCCAGATATGCTAACTACTGGTATAGTAGGAAGGGGGCTGGACCTAGACTTGAGAGATCAGGATGCACATCCTACCTCTGGCACTTGGTCACAGGGCTTCTGGCAAATCAGTTCTGTGTCTTCAACCTCTTCTCATTTTTCTCAATTGGTAAAGTGGCGAAAGAGTACTTTGGAAGAGCTCTAAGAATGGGTTCGTCCAACAGTGTAAATGAAAAATGTCAGGATTAGGATCTGGGGGCACATAATTAGGGTCCCAGCTTCTGGAGTGGATCAAACTTACACTCAGATGTCAGTGCAAATACATTCTAGCTGCTGGATCACAGGAAACTGACATAGTTCTCTAGGACAAGTTACATAATTCCTATACCTCTAGCTCTCAACTATGAATTGCAGATGATAACAACGGTATCTATGATGTAACTTTTATAAGCATTAGGAAGAGAGCTAGTATTATATCAAGAATGCCCAGTATCTCTTACTTAGGAACACCCTTGACAAGGTCAACTGGAGGGGTGGTCTGCCTTCCCCTGCAGCTACTGTGATTAATGAGGTTCATGGAAAGGTAACCCTGGCTTCCTTGGACTGGTCCTTTCTTCAAGAGAAATTCACAAGAAATGAGCTTTTCTGCAGAGCACAGGATGCAGGAAAGAAGTACGAAACTACCTCTCTCAGGAGGAAATTCAAAAACACGTCAGAGAAAAGTGTGACACTGCCTCCATCCAATTTATCAAACTGTGCTTCAGGGACAACTTGCTTTAGCATCGACAGGGACATGCATACCTGTGGCATACTCCAGTCCTCCACGGAGCAAAGTCCCGGGAGAGTAGATCCTAGAATTTGCACTTCTCAGAAACTACCTGGGAGATCCTTTTACAAACAGGACTTAGAGAATCACTGGTGAATAACACCAGTGAATAACATCAGGGAATAACCCTGTGTCCTAATTCTCCAGTCCTGTGTTTACTCAGGAAAAAAAAAGAGAGCAAAGCCAAATGCATTTGCACATCTGTGCATTTCCAAAGAATCCAAACTTCTGATATACTTGTCATTACTAATGCAGCTGCATTTCAAGCAGGTGGCCAATGTCTGCATAATTCATACCTCCCAGGAGAAGCCAGCACTAACCAGAGACTGGCTACCTAAGCATGTGAATTCCATTGACTTCCTTAGAGTAGCAGCATGACTTATAAAAATTAAATAATTCAACACAGAAAGCACACCCCTCCCCACTGCTCCTGTCCTCTTCCTGCCCCCCTCCCTGAGTTCTCTCCTCCTCCTCTGACT